>JAPMOB010205783.1:0-18811 GCA_029875015.1 Lepomis gibbosus
TGTGTGTGTGTGTGTGTGTGTGTGTGTGTGTGTGTGTGTGTGTGTGTGTGTGTGTGTGTGTGCGCGCGCGCGCGCGCGCGCGCCATGGCCAGGGCCACTCTTGACAAGCCAACAGCTGTTAATTATGAATTGGCCTGCAGAGAGGTAGACAGGCTGGTGAATATGCAGAGCTGAAGGAACGCGCAGAGTCCATGCAACACAAGTGTCAGACCCCCACTGCACCCGGAGTGGCAGGGGTTGACCTGGGTGTCAATCACTAGCATCGGCCAAGCAACAGGACAGGGATTGCTTGGAAATGACCCAAAATTTGCAGTTTGACTCACATGGAAATTAACTTTTTTATTTGATGGTAGCACAAGAAAGTTAAGTATCATCTCTTCTTGACAAATATTGGGATATTGAAAATACAGACTCAAGGGTTTGTTAGAAAATGGCTCAAAATGGGAACCATTTAATCTCTTTAAAATCTCCAATGTCCCAAATAACATTTTCAAGGGAATTTAGAGAATTTTTGATTTCCCATGGCTAGTCGATGCAGTAATGTACTCATCACAATTTGTGACTACCCTCAGGCCATTTAATCATGGTCCAAGCACATACAGACAACTGACAACAGACATAAAATAACCTACTTGTGTGCACAAATTTAGAGTAACAAGACTATGAGTGCACAGCCATGCTGGTAGCTCTGCGAGGCTGTACTGCAGGCTAACATGCGCACAATGACAACGCTAACATCACACTACTGTTTAGCAGGTAGCCTATGATGTGTTTACCATGTTCACAATCTTAATTTAGTGTGTTAGCATGCTAACATTTGCTAATCAGGCTAATCAGGACTAAAGACAAAGTACAGGGGAGGCTGATGGGAATGTCACTAGTTTTGCAGGTATTTGGTCATAAACCAAAGTATTAATGACCAATTCATATATGGATTCAGTGAGGGAGCTAGATAAAACTTTAAGACATCAGTTTATCCTGAGAAGAACATGAATGTCTCTGCCAGATTTCTTGGCAATCCATCCAACAGTTGACAAGCTTTTTCACTAAAAGGAAAAGGAAAAGTAAGTGGACCACTAAAGTCAGTAGGATTCATTTTATGGGCACCACTATGACAAATCATCTAATATTTTTTGAGGTATTTATTCTGAACCAAAACGATGAACTAACTGTCCAACTAAAATGGCAATTTGTTTGTGTCATAGTGCTAGCAGGGCTAAATGATAAATACATACATCTTAACAAAGCCTAATTTAAACAGGAAGATCTTCAGCTGCTTTTTAAATCTGTCCAATCTGTGATCTAAAGAATTAAAGAGACGAGTACCAAAGTTTAGGAGCCACAACAACAAAGGCATCTCCTTTAGTTTCAAACCTGGTGTGATGGACAACCACCAAGCACTTATTAGAAAGCCTACTGATATAATAATATAATATAATATAGTGGCTTTTTAAAAGTCACAACAAAAATCTGGAATTTTATTCTGAATTTGATTGGGAGCTAGTGTGAAGAAATCATGTAAGGGGATAAACCTCAACAAAAACAAAGAGTTCTGAAGCCCTGTAATGGAAAGGATTCTTAAAGCTTATTTGTCATTCCTAAAGAGCCCATATATCTCCTTCCAGTCACTGTGGAGAACCCCTCTGTGTACACACAAGACACAGTAGGACCAGGGTTAACAGGGCCTGTGCCTTTAATGGCAGGAATATCTCCAGGAATTTTAATTAATTTTCCACTCTTAGCAGCTGAATCTGCGTTAATTTCCCCCTCAAGGACTTTTATAAATTTCATCATTAATAAAATCAGACATTCAATTAGTCCCAAAATCCAGATTGCCAACTGTTTCATAACAGTCTTGGTCTGATTTTCCCTTTTTTATTAGGCTGGGTGAAAAAAGTTAAAACTAATTTCATTAATCTAATTGTCATAACTTCAAACCATCTCTTAATTAGTTCAAATTAATATGATTAATCACAATAATGACAAAAACTCATTCAATTACAGGTTTTCAATGGCAAGTGGATGTGTTGGGGGTGATAGGGGCATAAAGGATGAGGGCGGGAAGCAGAGCTGGCTGCAAGAGACGGGATTGGTCGTGATTATTCCGATGACTGACAGGTTATCAATCATGCCGCACTTTTAATAAAGGCTGCTGGAACTTCAGTGGAAGGCCTGGCTCAGTTGTCTTCTTTCTTGTTTCATTTCTTCAAAATCCTTTGGAACTCTCCTTATTCCTCCATGAAATATGATCCGTCTTTGAATGACTTGAGCTGCACATTTTAATGAAGAGACTGGTGTGCATAAAAACAAAAATGGACTCATCCATATGTAAATAAAATCACGGTAGTGCATGTGTTCATCTCCACTACCCATTATTGCAGAAAATTTATGCACAAAAGTTTATGCACTGGAATGATACCACTTTATTTTCATTTGTCTGAGCGTTTGCTAAAGCTGCAAATGAGTCTGCCCCCTCTCTGCAGACATATGGATCTGAGTGATGCCTGCTGTGTTCCTTTCAATCAAGGCCACAGATCTAACAAAGCAGGGGAGCAGAAGCATGTCACCATTTGTCACATGCCACTGGGGCACAAGCTGAGCAGCATGCACACCCTCGGGTGTGTTAGGCCAGGAGGGAGTGCTGCAGCTGCCAGTCTCAGGCAGGTTCCCTCTTGTCCCATGCTGTCCCCATGGGACCAGCCACCCAAATGTCCCCAGCCAGTTGTCTGGGACGATTTGACCTGTGATCCACCCATCTGGATGGAAGGCTGCACTTAGAGGGCTGCGTAGCTTCCATCACCCTGAGGAAGGAGTCTGATGATCGCAGGGCCCATCTGGGTATGGAGACCTCCCCTGCAGAGTCTGAACATTGGAGTCCTAAAGACGCCCCTACACTGTACCTCTCTTGGCTATTCATGCCTGCTCTTTCTCTGCACTACTTCAAACACTCTTGCTATGATCCCCTCATTCTTGAGCTATGACACTGAGCAGGGAAATTCACCTGCCACCCCAGGTAAAGTCAACCAAAGCCTTCTAGAGCGTTAAGCAAAGCATAGCATAGATACATATGTTATATCCCTGTGACAGTGCTTATCATGCTGCTCAAGGGCTCCCATCCTTTACCCAATGGTTATATCTCTCACAGCATTGGATACATGTCCGATGCATATCTTGGCTGACAGCATAGTTGAAAGCCTGGAGCATGACAGACATGTAAAGGTGCACATTGTACACCCAAGTGCGCGGAGCATTGTACGCTGCACCTTTTAAGTTCCTATGCTCTGCCGTGGCATGTGTTTACCAGTGGCATTCTTTGTAGAGCCCAGTGATTAGAAGCTACTGGAAGTGATGCAGAGCCACACTCAGGATGCTGTGACCACACGGGGCAGCATATGGAGCTATTTCCTCCTCTCTCTCTCCAGGACTTTTTTTATGTCAGTTGGGCCTTAATCATGCATTTTTCTGCATGAGGGGAGAACTAGAGTATCTGTGCCGAGCTGGCTTCTGTGCCCTGCGGTTCTCCAGCAACATAGTCAATCAATAGTGCCCATGCACCACTGTGTACACAACACGCATGCATACACACGTGCACACTTACTGTACGGGCACACAAAGACAGATACACACAAAGAGTTTATATCTGTCCCATTTAGGACCCTGTGCTTATTCTGTCTATTATTCAGGCCAACATGCTTTAGACTATTTCCTTATTGTCATCATGCTTTTTAATTAGAGGAGAGTGGGAACTGGCGGATGGGGGGCCATACCTCATAGTTCAGCCTTCCAGAGACTCAGGGACGAAAGGGGCATTTTCAAGGTCTAAACCCACCCTCCCCTCATATGCACAGCCATCTCGAAGTCCCCAGCCACCCTTGAGAGGAAAGCACAGCCTTCCATGTGCATAAAGTTGAAATAAACTGCACTCTGTATTTTCATTGGGGAAAGTGAACCCAATTTACACGCTGCTCCAGTGGAGATGAGCACTCTGGCGTACCCTAGCTGGTAATCTTGCCCAGATTCCCCCTTTGTGTCCCGCATTATTGTTGAAATAAATAACCTTTCACTGCAATCAGTGTGGGGATCTTCACTTAAATTATCGCCCCACAGATAGCTCACTCATGATCTGCTTCTATATCCATTAACTATCCGGGAAAGTGATTTATTGGTGAAGGGTAAGAAAAAAGGAATGAGAAGGAAGGCAAAGGAGTCAGTTTGGTTAGACAATAGTGCCCTCTACTGTTTGCAAAGTGTCTCGCTTCGATAGAGGGGGGCACTGTGGTCACTGAAAACATCTTCAACACTAATTTGCTGATGAAGTTTTGAGAAAAGGGTTATGTCTTCTAACCTAAAACCAGCTTATGTGAGCCTATGAATGTGGCAATCTTTAATTACAATGACCAAAACTGAAGCACAGGTCTGTTCAAGCAATAAAAAACAAATCCAGATCCAGAATAACAGCAGCAGCAGAAAAGCCAATAGAACCAATTATTTCCTGCAAAAGCCACCAAAAACAAATAGCTAAGGTACAGTTCAGATGGAAGTATGGATATTTTGCCCTCTCTCAGTAGCAATTCAAGTCAATGCTCAAGTACATGCTCCATCCCTCCATCCCCTCCTCTGCAGTCCCTCCTTCCCCACACTCCTGTGATGTGTCGTTACACGCTCGGCTGGCTCCTCTTCCATGACAGACTGTTACTTCCTGGAGCGGAAACGCATTTGATTGTTAACATCTGGGCCATTACAATTGCAAACTAGGGCTCTGTACATCAATCAGGAAGTGATTTCAAAACAAAGAGACCGTCCTCCAATCAATCTATTGGGAAGCGGGGGCATTACATGCTCCTGTAATCCCGGCTAATTAGCGGGATAATGGGAATGAGATTTATGAATCTGCTGAGGAGAGTGGAGGTGCGAGGGCACACTCAAATTAGCAGGGATGCACGCCAGCCATGGCTGCAATAAGGAGGATGTGCTGTTGGTTTTTATCAACTTCTTGCTGCCGGGCCACCTTTGGCTCAGTGTCACTGTGAACGCAGAATCACAAGCACAATGTTATGTGCTGTTACAGTACATCAAGTCTCTGTTGAGGAGTTCACTTTGTGTTAACATCCACCAGAGGAACATTTTCAGTTTCTCATTGCTTATATTAAACATCTGGTATTTCACAAAATGTTATAGAGTACAATTTGCATGAATTAAACATTCTGGGAGTCTGAGAGTTTTGAGTCATCTGTTTCCGTCTTTCTCTACTGACAAAAACTCATTCAATTACAGGTTTTTTTAAGCTAAAATGGCCAAAAAATAAAGTAAATCAATAACAAAAACTAACACACAGTGTTGACTGAAGTTCCAACCTCACTCATCCAACTTCATCCAAATATCTCTAAGGTATTTTCAACAATACAGCTGATGCACATGGTGGATATAATGCAACAGAATCTGACATCCATCCACGTCTCCATTCATCGCCTTTTCAGATTTATTTTTAGGCTTGGTGAATGAGGAAGAGTGTATCCATAACACTGACTGTGTGGCAGTGTGTGTGAGGCAATGTATCCCTGGAGGTGGCTGCCTCGTTGCCACCCTGAAGTCTCTTCCTCCCCAGCGGCCCCAGGCCTGACCTTGCCCACTGGCGGGGGACATCTCCCATTAAAGCAGCACATTGTGATAAGGCCATTTCTTTTCCTTCAGCATCCCTTTAATGTCATCCCTGAAATATGAAGTCATTAAGCGATATTAAAACAGTGCTGACAAACTAATTAACAGAAGACATTATACGGGATGGGCTCGATTAATCCGCTTTAATTGCTCTTTTAAATGGGGGCTCCAATTAAAATTAATAAAGATTTACTGGTGATCACACCAAACCACACCAAGAAGTGGTTGTCTGAAGGGCAGCCTAAAGTCAGAGGCCTCCATTCTCAAGTTGCACTCCCTTTTGCTCCCTGCGCCCTCCCAGTGTGAGCTTGCCAAAAAGCCTGTATCTATGAGAAGGAGATTAAACAGAGGGACTGTCCCATTGCCCCCAGTCCCCCAGCTCCTTTTGTCTGCAGCTCAGGGATCTTTGATCATGCCTTTGTCTTTTCAGGAGCCTGCTAAGGAGACACTGGCTCATTTTCCCATTATACCGCACACATAAACTGAGTGCCCGCCAGCATCAGCCCTGCTTGTGTAATCACAAATATACAAAACATGATGTTGACAATTAGAGAAGATTTCAAGGTGGCCGCTGCACTGAACTCCGTTCTATGAGAAACTACTGGGCAAGTAATGAAGAATTCCTGAGCTGCAGTTCACTTTCTACACAGTGACAAGTGCACCCCTGTGTGGACATTTTTGTACACAACAGAATCTGATGCTGCATATTTAACGGCTTATAATACCAATTTATAGTGTAGATTTAATTTTAAAAGACTGCTAGTGATTGGCTAAAATATGAAAAAAAAACAATTTGCTCTTTCAGAGATGAGTGAATTGAATTTGAGAAAACTGAGCTGTGTGTATTACAGCAGAGATTCACTAGATGATGCTGTTACTCTTTTCTGGTCATCCATCCCCCAGAACTAAGCAAACGGTTCTGATTGAATTCTCATTATTTTGTCTCATGCAGTGTGAAACTGAGAGAATGACAGCTTCATCAAAATTTGCATTTAGTATGAATGTAACTTTCTAGGATGTTGAACACACAGCACAAAGTGTCTGTTAAAACACAGTATTTTTGTTTGAATTTGATTATGTCCTGTCGCCTCTTACTTTTTATTTCACCTTCATTAAAAAGCATACTTTGTTTTATCTGAGACTCTGCTACAGAATGTAATTTCATCTTGTTCTGTTTAAGTTGAAGCCCTGTCAGCCCGAGGCAGTTAAACAACTGCAGGTATTTTCTTTGTTTTCTTTCATTATATCAGAGGTTACCAAGTCTTGTTCAGAAAATGTTACACAACAAATTAATTTGAGCAAAGCACTTTGCTTCAACCAGAGGCGTTTTAATTGAGTTGAGAATGTAAATCAATTTACTGAAGAAGACAGATCTAATTGAAAAGAAATGTCTATTAAAAGATTAGTGTGGTTTATTGTCTCTAGTCTTTGTCATCAACCAATCCAACTAATGTTTTAATTTCCTTAATGTTATCATTTCTGATGTAATTGGTGCTTGGGTGCCTAATAGGTTTTCCAATTAAATGTTTGGTTTTGGGCACTGACAATGTAAGCTTGCACAGTGACAAGAAACATTTTACTTTTTGGTCTATGCTGTTGTGCATGGTGCATCCCCACCTTTATTCACTTATTTGTTGCATTTATGTTAGGTGTAAAAGTTTTAGGTGTAAAATTACCTGGAAACATGCAATAGTAGCATTGATGTGTTAAATGCGTAAACACTGTTCATTCATGGTGAAATATAGCATGCTTGGCAGTGAATTTCATTTCTCACGTTTAATTATTTTGTTTATATCAAGCATCAAAAGTAGCTCATCTGTGATTTCCGTGACATCACCAAACTTGCGTGTGCATGAGTGTGCATGTGCGTGTGTTTGCCATCAGCAAGCTTTGAGTGGGTGCCTGGAAGAAAGAGTCAACGGGTTTGTGGAATTTTGCTTGTGTGGCACAACTGTGATATGAGGTCACCTCGGGCATTAGTCATTAGGAGGGAATGCATTGTGGCTGTTTTTAAGACATGGCAGTTGTCTGCATCCGCACTGACCACACAATGAATGCAGGCCTTAGAAAGTTGACTTGAATTGGCTTCGGTGAACAATGTGAACGGCATAGTTTGGGGGACATTTAACAGCTGGCTGCTGGACGTGGATTAGAGGCACCTTAGGGGCTCAGCAGTGACACACACTATTTTCATTGGGAGAGTTAAACAATTACGACTAAAAACAAAATATTTACCTGTCTTGTTTCTTTGAATGTTAAAATATGTTGTGCTTATTGCCAAAGAAAATCACAACACACATGTTTTATATTATAATTTAGTGCATCTTTAATTTCAATAATCATCCCGTACAATGTCTCTGACTGAAATATCTAAAAATGATTGTACTTTACATGACCTTTATACATGATAATAAAACCCATGGCACTCACTTGCATTACACTATATTAACATATTTTTTGTTCCTGTGTGTTATTTCCTAATCTCTCATGCCTAAAAAGTAAAGAAAATGGGTATTATTTCACACAAACATTTATTTCATGACCAGGTCAGTGATATTTTGAAATGTCCCTATTTCCAATGAGGAAATGGGTAAATTTGTGTCTTTTTGTTCATATAAAGTATCAACAACAAGTAAAAAAAATACGAATCCAAATTAACATGCATTTGTACATGTAGTAACACACCAGCTTTGATATTTGCCCCTGACAAATTTGTGTACCCGTCTTCTCCTTCTCACTTGGTGCACCTCAATGAGGATTACACAGCATCAAGACCTTGATGGACACCTTGAAGTATGATGATCCATGATATGGGTCTCCAAGGTGGTTTCACCAAGTTTCCGTGCTATCTTTGCCTTTGGGACAGCAGGGACACCAAGGCACACCACCACAGGTGGGACAGGCCACAGTGGACTGAGTTCTCTGCGGGGAGGAACAACGTCAAGTGGGAGCCAATGGTGAACCCCCAGAAGAGGCTGAGGCCACCACTGCACATCAAATTGGGCCTTATGAATCGGCAGCCTTCAAGTACCTTCAAGACCTCCTCCCCAAGCTGTCTGAGGCAAAGATCAAAGCCATAAATACATGTTAATTTTGATGCATACTTAGTTTTTTTCTGACTGATTTGCCCACTTTCTCACTGGAAATAGGTACTTTTCAAAATATCACTGTCATGGTCACAAAAGCCAAGGTTATGGGGAATAATAGCCATTTTCTATACTTTTGAGGCATAAGCAATTAGGAAATAACACTTACTATGCATCCATTACCAAAATTTGTTACACTGTTATTTTTCACATGCACATTCTGTCAAGCTAATAGTTTACAACATAATTATAGAACATTATGCAACATACAACAGCAGCGCATGTACATTTACACAATACACACAGCTATGAAATGTAATGGAATTAAAAGCAAAGTAATACTGATGGTAATTGCCAAAAAACAAACAAACTTCCAGTTCAACTAAATCAGGCTACACTATAGTTTAATGGTATCGAAAAGAATGATTACACTTTGTAAACATTTTTACACACCTACAAACTCCGTAACTCTCTAAATGTGTTGAGGCAGATTAAACACTAAACAACAGAATAAACCGGAAGAGCATTCATATTTTCCAATAATTGCTTGTTGGTAGAAATAGAACATACAGCGTTTTAGAATATAGATAGTTTTTTTTTAAATGGAGTTTTTTTGTTGTTTTTTGTTTTTTTACAGATCTACAAAATTATTAATTATCCAACATCTACATTTCACATCACTAAAATGCACTACAAGAGAAGAAGAAATAATACTGTCAAGTGACTAACTTCAAATCCTTCACTGTTATAACTCTCCACTTAAACTATAAACAGGAAGATGTCTTGAACTCCTCAGGGACATCGCTGTCCAGTTTACAGATCACCTTGTATATGGCCTTTTTCCAAGAGGGGTCTGAATCTTTTGCTGCAGAAACGGCATTGTAAAACTCATGCAAGGTGATTTCAGCAACCTCCAGGAATCTGTCTGGAACCTGTAAGACAGGAAAACCAGAAAATCATTAGTGAAGTCAATCTAGGTATTCTAATAGTGAAAAAGGCCTTCATGCAATGCCTTGTTAAATATCAGACCAATCTGTCTTCAGTTTTCTCAAAGTCATTAATGTATGAAATGAAGACCTGTAGCTACACAATTCTTCAAACACTCGCAGTCATGAAAGGGAGCTCATATCTTTGTTCTCTGCACACATACAATACATGCAATGTTGCAATCATTAACTCTAATTTAGATTTTTTTTTTGATTAGCTAGTCTTGTTTTCTTGACCCTAAATGAACTACAGGTGAGTTTTCTCCCGAGGGATTCTACGTAACAGAGCCAGTCAACAAAGCATGGTTATGAGCCCCACCAGAATTGTGGCAAGCTGAAAATTGATATGGTGTAAGACTTGAGATGGTTAAGTTTAGTTTCAGAGATAACTGTGGTTAAGTAATGATGTGGTGGGTTAAAGTTTTGGTAAGAATACAGCAGGATCCATAAAAAGATGCAAGGGATGCTGGGAGAAAACCGCCCTGCAGCCCTTGTTTCCCATCCACTGGCCAGTTAGCACAACAGTTGTTGGCATAAGTTATTTTTCTTTCCCCTCGTCTCCTGACACAAAAGCATCCCTGGGAAAGGAATGTCTTGGTCCCAAGGTAAAGAAAACGGTCCCATCCCTTTCCCACCAAACGGCCTTCTCCCTCGGAATCCACAGCGTCTTTCTCAGCATTCCGCATCAGTAGCAATCTCAGTCTCGCTCAGGCGTACTGGTCCTCTAATCCTGAGTTGTTTTAGTGGGATTTTGCGGCTTCCTCTTCCCACAGTTTGATAAAGCATCACTCTGGAGTTTAGATAATGGCTGTAAAGGCTGGCCAGCCACAGGTGCAGTGTGACAAACAGGTCAGCACGGAGATATGTGACCACAGCCACAAGCTGACAGGACATACTTCAGCAGGTTAGTAACTGTTGTCATGAATGTGTCAAAACTCCTATGAGGAATATATGACATTTATGGAAATACACTTATTGGCTTTCTGGTGGAGAGTAAGATAGGAAGACTGATTTTACTCTCACATCTGTCAGTTAAATATGAAGCTGCAGCCAGCAGCCGGTTAGCTTAGCTTAGCATAAAGACTGGGAACAGGGGGGAAACACCTAGCCTTGCTCTGTCCGAAGGTACCAAAGACCTCTAAAGCTCACTTACATTATTAATCTGTTTTTTTCTCACTTGTTTAATCCATATAAAATGTGTAAAAATGACGGTTAAACAATTCTTGCTATAATGTGTACATTTGTGAATTAGGGGTGCTAGAGTTTGTTACAGGCCAGCTCTTCCCAGTATTTATGCTAAGCTTAAAGCTTTTAGTTAGACGCAGGGTTTTTATGGTTTTGTTTTATGTTTTCCATTTGTATTTAAATTTTTCTTATGAATTGTATTTTACATTTTATTGTGAAAGATGCTATACAAATAAACTTTACTTACGTACTTACTTACTTATTTACTTACTTACTTACTTACTAAGCTAGGCTAATTGGCTGCTGGCTGTAGCTTTAAATTTATTATACAGACATCAATCTTCCCATCTAACTCTGTGTGAGAAATCAAATACGTCTATTTCCCAAAATTGCTGAATTAAAAGTTTAATTAAAAATTAAAGTTCTTCAAATTTAAGAAATCTTTGATCTGTTTATTATTATGCACCAAGTCAACAAAGCAAATTCTTTGTATTCATAAACCTACTTGGAAATAAAGTTGATTCAGATTCTGATGAGAGCAGCACCTCTTTTGACAAAACTCCATTAGAAAAAAATCAGCTAGAATGCTCAATGCTAACAATACAAATGACTAATGAGTGACACTTACGTGGAAGTCATTGGCTTTATTGTAGTGCATGTTCAGTGCCCGGAACAGCTCTGAGTCCCTGCTAACTGTAATGTCTTTGACATCACTGATGCCGTCAACGATGGCCTGGCGGGCAAACTTCTCCATCTGAATGTAGTAGAACTCTCTGAAGTTACTGAACCACTTGATCAGCTGGGAGGTGATGCAGCGGTTAAACTGAAAATGGAGAGGGGGGGCACTTCACTTAATTCATGTCATTATATCATAATATACACATTCTTAAGTTTATAGCAGAGAATTAAGGGACTTTCCTGCAACTGAAGTCCCTGCATTCACAATAATATGTCCAGCTGCAGTGTTGCTGAGTGAAACAATGAAACCTGGGCAGCTCCAGAAGTGTGTCTCTGACCTTTGATCTCTCAGTGAGGAAGGCAAATGAAAGTACTCTTTTCAGGATTAATGAAATATGTCATTTCAGAATTTAATTTCAGACTTCAGTGAGAGCAATCAAATTAAAAAATATTAATCTCCATGTTTTTTGATTAAAAATCAAATAGCCTTCTGATGCTTTGGCATCCACATTTTCCATAATTTACTGAAAACCTCCATTTGGTACCTTTAGGGCAAAATGCCACCAAATGGCCAGTCACTCTATGCGACATTAATTGTTCTGATCCTTTCCCACCAATGTCCGGGGTGAAAAAACATCTGTCAGGGCTCTGTATTTCTAAACTCAGTCTTGACATTAGTCTTGTTATTCTATCTCCTCATCCAGAAAGACAGAAAAAAATGCCTAAGGGCTGGGCAGGCATCAAAGACGCTTCTTCCCTCTGGTGTGGTGGGTGAGAAAGCGGCAGCATAAGGACAGAAGGAAGCTTCCCTCTCATTGACTCGGGCTGATAGGATGGAATCAGACACTGGGATTAGGTGCTCTTTTGTTCAGTGCCACTTCCCACCACAGGATTGTAAGCAAGGAGGAGACGTTCGCAGGGCTGCAGCAACAGCATCCTCCCCCCTGACCCCGGGGGTCAGAGCAGATTGAGAGGTAGGGGCCCGCACTGGCTCAGAGAGCCAGGCCCATGGTGGAAGGAGAGAAGATAGGAGAGACGATGGAAGATAAACTCAAGAGATGTTTGGAGAAAACTGGAAGGGAGGCAGGAGAGTATGTATGAGTGGGAGCTTGTGATATAAGCTGCTTCTATTGGAAAACACTACAAAAAGAGAGCTGAGATAAATGGGATGAATGAGAAGAGCTAACAACAGGACACAGATAAGGAGACAAGAGAGAAGACAAAAAGAGGAGATAGAAGAGGAGGCATGACACGGGCCAAGGCCAAAATACACAGGATGTTGTGTTTAGGACCAGCTCACCACCGCCTGGTTGCTGCTGCACAAGTCTCTAATACCAACTCTCTGTTGACACTCAATAGCAATGCCTTGCCTACAGAGTCCTTTGTCACTCCATTTGCTGACTGGAGTGGCTTTTTTAAAGAGAGAATGCCCCTGTATCTCCCTCTGCCCCCAGGACATACTAGCAGCTCAGTGGCTTTGTTATTTAAACCCTCTGCGTTTTTGTTTCTCTCCTCCGACACACTGCTGATTTTTCTGTCCCAAACACACACTGACAAGTAGATGCGGGGGAGTCAAATGCAGGAATAACAATGCTGTAGCTTTTTGACACGTTAAATAAATAAAAAAACATCATTTTTTTAATGCATTAAAAAATCACCTTCACATCAGGGAAGAAGGTTTTGAGCACGTTGGAGCTGGGGTAGCGGGTGTAGAAGAACATCAGCTTTGCCTTCTTCAGGTGGCTCGGGGTGAGACCCTCCTGGATGTTCACATTTACGTTAAGGCAGAAAAACTGACAATTAAATATAACACACATCATACAGTCCTGTGCAGAGTATTGTGTTGCCTCAATTTTCAGCTAAATTGAATTTCCCTAAAGAACAGCTCGGCATTAACCAGGGAGTCAATAATGACCCTAACATGTGCTTATTGGCAAAACAGAATTATGAATTAGATTAGGGATTTTTAATTAGAGAACGAAGCACTTCATGCCTGGCAGTTAAGACAGCTTGTTTTGAAATGTTTTGAAAATGGAGCTGACTGTCCGATATAATGAAGTTGATTTAAAGATGACATATGTTCCTGTATTTTTTTTCCGCTCTAAAACCATGCAAAATTGGCAAATTCTGTAAAATTTATATATATATAATTTTAAAGGTGTCAAATTTCAACACAAAATATATTTCCTTTGTTGTAAATATTAATACATTCAATACCTTCTCAAGTTTCCCCCCTATGGCAATGAAGACGCTCAGGAGCATTTCCTCTGTAGTCCACCACCACGCCTTAGGTCATAATATTTCCTTATCTGGTCACCACGCCATACATTTTATTAGGGAACCCTACCTTTGAAATAAGGAAGTTGGAATGAAAGATTTATGCAGTATTGTTCAAAGAGAAGCAGAGCTCTTTAAACTGTAAAGATAAAGAGAATCCTGGGAGGCACCACCTAATATTCCTCTCTAATGCCTTGCAACACAAGGATCAACAAAACTGAACACTTCTGTGACTACTTTAGGTTAATTTACTTTAGAATGAGCGATAATATAGAAATTATTTATTCGAATTAAATGTGATGATGGAATGTAGATATTATTCTGATAATACTGATTGTGGATGTCAGAAATTTAAATATTTTTATTTACGTTTCCAAACAAATGGCAAATATTTCCCTGAATAGAAATCACCCTGGGACAGGTTGATTTCCTTTGAGTTTCTATGAGGCACAAAATACTGTTATCTTGCACTCGATCTTCAATCATGTACATTCTGACAAAGGTATCCAACAACAAATGCTCAAGACAAGAGCTCAAGTGTTATGGTTGGGAGGCACTTTTGATTTCCACCAGCACTCAGATGTGACCTTTTAGATGCACCCCTATCACTCTGATGATGGAGAAATAGATCCTGCACCTTTTCAAGTCTGAAAAAAACTACGCTTCCTGAAACAGAAACCAATGCTTTCTCTGCCTTTGAAAAATTGGCTTTTGTTCCTGGCAATTCTTATCAAAGCCTTGTATTCCTTTTTATTTGTCTTTTTCTAAACTTAAAGTCATTACTCGGCTCAGATTAAAGAAGATGCTATAATTTTCTATGGGGTTAGCGAGATCAAAGACAAAATTCTCCTTGAAGTTTGTTACAGGAACTGCCCATGCTGCAATGAGCCTCAACCAGCCATTGTTCACAAGGAAAAAAGAAATATAGAGAATAAAAGGTAAATACAGTATATATAAGGTATTATCAAACATACCCTGCTGGAATGGGAATAGTAAAGAACGATATAATGTGACATCAAGATTTTCACTGCATATTTAGTCTAATAGTGCAATTTTTTCAAGTCTAAAGTAAAAAAAATAATAATAAAATGTAGTAATTCTATAACAGCTGCTGTGTATGTATTTACACTTTTTTTTTTTTTACATCACTGCACTTTTAACCTACACAAGTCATAAAAAAAACATCTGATTATTCTAATACTATGTCTATATTTTTTATTATCATTATTTAACAATGTAGTTTTTATTCCTGCATCAAGAAAAGGCAAAAAGCAAAGCCGATCTGGCTCGAAATATTTATTTTAAGTGAAAGGATATGTTGAGTGACATGTAGGGGTTTCGTTCAGCCATGCTCTGCAGTTCTCCGCACTCAATCTTGACATGGGGGAGACACAGATTGTCAACGGTCACTGCCCCCAGGGCGGAGGGACGAGGGTGGTGGCCAAGGTGGCTGGATGTCACCTTGGACCTCATGGCAATGGTATCCCAGGGCAGATCCACTGAGTCTGGTGAGGTCCTGTCCATTGATGGGGGCATGCAAGGGAGACCCCCAAAGTTGGAATGGGGTCCGTACTTAAGAAGATGCTCTAGGATCTGACTGTCATGCAGAGGGGTGCTGTAACTGAACTGAAATGGTGTCTGGTGTACAGGATAGGGCCTCTTCACCGTCGGGGTGACTGAGCTCAGAGGGGTCACTGCAGGCTTGCGGACCACCAGCGATAGTGCCTCTGTCTGGTCCTGTGGGCTTTGAGCCTCAATGCTTTCATAATACTCCAAAGAGTGGGGTTTCACTGCAGCCTCCTCAGCCTGGGGCTGTTCCTGGGTGGAGCGGGCCTGCTGGTTCTTCCTGTCTGCACCCATGCTGATCTGCATCTCTGGGGTTGAGCACATGCGCTGCTGAGGAGACATGTCCAGCCCCGTGGAGGACACCTTCTTGAACACCCTGTCCACACAGTCATTCACAGCCTTTGAAAGCTCCTGCTTCAAGGTTTCCTGTAGATTTTGACTCTCTCTTTGGTGCACCAGATAACCAACAACTTTCATTTGGTCCTTACACTCTGCAGTCACTTTGCAATTCTTCCTCTCAAAATCACCTTCACTGTTCATGTAGCATGACTCTGTGCTATCTCCCAGCATGTCATGCTCAACAGCCACTTCTGTCTCGTCTCTGTCATTGTGCTCAGGGTCTTCCTGGTTGTAAACTTGAAGAAACTTTTCCTGGAGCTGACGCAGGAGCCGTTGCATGCTGTGGAGCTGCTCTTTCAGCTTGTGACACTCCTCATCCTTGGTGTTGCAGGTATCGCTATTGCTGATTCCAGGTTTTCTGTTTGCCACTCCAACACTGTGTTCCTGATGCTGAGGCAGCCTCTGTTTACGTTTGTTCTCCCTGTATGCCTCTCTGGTGTCTCTGGCTTCTGTGTCAGACCTCTCACTGTCTCCATGCTGCCGGCTGTTGGGAGAGCCTGCCATGACTCTGATAATGTTCTCCACTCTGGCCCTCTTGGCCTGCAGGTGGTCAGTCATGGGAAGCTCCCCCTCCGGGCTGGCTCCTGTAGAAAGGTGCCCACTAGGAGAGGCAGCTTCCACCGTGCTGTCCTTTGAGGAGACGCTGCTCTGGTCCTCCTGGCCGGAGTCAGCGGCAGTGGAGTTGGAAAGGTAAAAATGGCTTTCATCTAGTACCCTCTTGCTTTGGATTGTCTTGCGAAGGAGCTGAGAGATAATGGATCCATTGGTGTATGAGGCCAGAGGCTCGTCATATATGCTTCTGCGAAAGCATGGCAACATGACATCGGGCTTGTCGTCCTCTGGGCAGCCTTCACTGGAGTTGTGCATGTTCTGGTCAGGAAGACTGAGGTTCATGCTCACTGGGGAAACTGTTTAGGGCTTTGGCTACGCACGTTGCAGAATCAGAGTTATGTCAAATTCAAGAATCTGAAATGACAGAAAAATGGAAAACAGTTCATAAATAATGAAAAAAATACATTTGAAATCATGTGGTCCTTTAATGTTTTTAAACCATATTTGTGTCTTTTTGTGTATGACTTTAAATAAAGAAAAAACATCTTAAAAGTATTTTCTTTCTTTGGTTTGCCTGTTGTTGAACAGTAGAATTCAAATATAGCATGTAATATCTTTTTATGCTTTGCGTGGATAGAAAAGTATATTCATTTGTAAAAGACTTACATGAATCGATTAGATATCACATTCACAGGTAATTCTGTCATTTTCTTTATAAAATGTGTAACTGCACTTGTGATTTTAAAAACTTAATTTACAAGCAAATGTAGAATTACACATGATGAAAATCAAAGAACCCTGCCTTAAAAAAAGAAAAAAGAAAGAAATCCTTGATCCCTAAATAATAAAGAAGAGCGTTATTTTGTATAATTTCATGTTGGGTTTGTAATAATGGTTAACACAACGGATAAGATGAACAATTGTTATATACCTATGAAAGATAAATTTCATCTTATGAAAGCCATAAAATACGCACAAGAAGATGCTCTGTGTATACATTATTTACAAGAGAAAATACGTATAATGAAAACCTCTTTATTTTTTCATACTTTACATCTTAAAGAATGATAAAGAGATGTTGTTCTTATGTGCTAAAAATAAAAAGCTCAACGTCCAGATTCTGCCGTCACCAGCTTCATTCCCCTAAAGTGTTTATTTTTAAATATTTTCTGTGCTGTATAAAATATACTCACACATTGACCTGCAAATGCATTGTTATACTAATTAAAAGTACTTCCTTATATACTAATGGAAGGGATGGGCTTGAAAAGAAAATATTTTACTTTATATTTCTATATTAGTCCCACCTCCCTATTTCTTACTTTTGATATACATGAAATATTTTATCAGAAAGATCAAACTGATTCTAGATAAAACGTAAAGGCAAGTAGTCTCTCTTATCCCACAAAGCAAAGTTTGAAGTTAATTCCCCGATAATTTGTGTACAGTATTAGTCATTTTAAAGTTTCCTTTATCCTCTACAGTTTGTAAATGCCATGCAATATGACAAGCTGCAGACCTACTCTTTGTTGATAAATGGTTAATTAGCTGCCAGAAGAAAAAAATCAAATTCAAACATTTTAAACTAGTCTACGTTATATCTGAAACTATATTAAGTTAAGGTGCAGACTGGTTTGATTATCTACTTTTATCCTAAAAGGCTATAGCCTACATTATCCCAATAAGCAAGCCAAATAGCCTAATAAAAGCCATAAGCCATAAACCTGAAACATTTAGGCTATTTAACAGTCAATAAACACGTGATAACTCAGTAAAAAGCTCATCAAACATTTGATTATAGTTGGCGTGCACATCTTTCTCATGAAAAACCACTAAACTGAAGTGACAAGTTTCGAGGTAAGATGAGCTGCAGGCATGCACTTTGTCACACTAACGGGGTTGCAGATTAACCACGGTTCACACAGACAGTGAGTGGCAGTGATGGGACCTTACCTGTTGCGCTGGGACGTGCTGCCGAGCTGATGGCCTGCGCAGACTGTGAGTTGGACAGTGGGAGTGCAGAAGAGGCGATGCATCAAACGGAACTGGGGCGTGGCCATGTGAAAGCAATAAGGTGGTCGCTCATCATCCAAATGCCAAGAAGAGGAAAGTATTAATAAGGTGTTAGTCAACTCATAGTGGTTGACAGATGGGCTGCAATGGAGGAATTGAAGCCTACTGAATAAAAAAAGATAACACTAGCTAAGGCAATATGTATAAATATTCATCAATAACTGGAAAACAAGAACTCGATCAGCATGATGATGTAGGCCTGCATGCATCAATATACTCTATAGGTGGACCAGCAGTGAAACAAAGACAGGATAAAACGCAAAGCACACATTAACACAAAGAAGACAGAAGAGAAACCACAGTTCACACATTGAACAAGTTCAGTTATGAATATAAATATAACATTTAGGG
>JAPMOB010205784.1:0-14265 GCA_029875015.1 Lepomis gibbosus
GCAAAAGGTGGGACGGTGAGTTTTCAGCAGCCTAAATGTTCAGATTCAGACTTTCAAACATTATTTGAGCTCATTTTATGAGCATGAAGGGATTTTTCCATTTCACTGCTTTATGAACTTAATTTAGAACAATGTTTGGAACACTTTTGAGTGTGTTCATTTTTGAAGTGACAACAAGTTTTTTTTTTAAGTGAGGGAGAACGGCCGAGTCTTTTAATGTGGAAACGCCGACACACAGACGAGCTGAAAGAATAAGGCTGATATTTTCTGCAGCTCATAAGAACACTTTTTATCAACGCATTTAGACATTCACACTGTCTGCAATTTTCTGTCTCCCTGCATGTGTCAGTTTCAGCCGTGCTACTGTCGTATTTCTGTAGTGTTGCAGTTTAATCCTCGATCCTAAAATATGACGCTCTGCTGACAGTGGACCTGTTCATGTGTGTTTGGTCATCTGCTGCTAACACCGCCTCTTTTATGTGAATGCGCTCACGGCTGGATCGGGAAACCCTGGGTTAGTTTACCGAGTTGATAACCAGCTTCGTGGTGCCGCTTATCCCGATCGCGGTTGTTAGGGCTAGTGAAACCAGATAATGAAAACATATCCTTGGTTTGTTGAACTCGCTTCGTCGTGGAGGCCAGGTGTGTGTGTGAGGGAGACAGAGAGGGGGGGGTTGTGTGTGTGTAGCTTAATTTGTAATATTATTTTAAATTATTTATTTATACCACAAATACCTTTATTTTTTTAAATACAGCAAGAAAGTGTCAGACACTCAGTGCGTGAAGTAAAAAAAAAACTGGTTAGAGCCAGCTGACAGTTTAAAAAAAAATCTCAGATGACCGGCAGCGAGAGAGAGAGAGAGAGTGTGTGTGCACACAGTCAGCTATGCAATGACGACTTTTTATTCAATCCGAGCACAGACATTGACTTGTATTACTTGTATAATACTCGTACTCGGCAAAAATGCTTTATCAGTACCGGATACTCGTTTCAGCCGAGTATCTGGCTCAACTCAACTCAAATGTAAGTCGCTTTGGATAAAAGCGTCTGCCAAATGAGTAAATGTAAATGTAAATGTAACTCTAATAAGAAGTCTTTATGAAGAGGTAATTAGTCCTAAATAGACAGTTACAGCTGATAATTAATGAAAATAAATACTGTGTGACTGATGGACAGTTAACACGTGTTTGTGAAGTATTACTTCACAAAAAACATTTATTAATGAGAATCCCACAGCTCGTATTGTTTTAGGTGGTAAAACTTTACTCAAATCAGCGTGATAACAATGTTACATCTCATTTATATTGGACGTTTTCTGTTGTGATGTGTTTTAATGTCATAAGGATAGGTATGTTTACACAACCTTCTCATGCCAGATGTGTCATACATGGTTATGATTGTATGACTTAGACATGCTTAGAATAAACAGATGATTCAGTGTTCTTTGTGTAATTTATTTTGAAGATTTCTTTTTCCAGCACGCCAAAACAAGCTTCTAGCTGACACTTCTGATGATCTTAAAAAGTGTTTTGTACAGAAATTCTTCAGAAATCCTTACACATAATTTGAAACTGCGACCTGTCACTGTGAAAAAATGCTGCCTTTAATGGAAGGAGTTTGTCATTGCCAGCAGCTGCAAAAGAGAGAAACTTCATAAGTACCCAAAAGCTAGACTTGAGTTTCTCAGCTTTGAAGGACTCTGTTTTCAATTGTGCCTGGAGTTCTGTATCAGTAGCGGTTTTGTATCCTCACAATTGCATTCTCAAGCAAGTGGGCTGATCGTTTCAAAACTCAAAACTAAGCACTAAGTTTGTTGTTAGTAAGTTATTACCAACCCCAACTGTCTCTCTGGTTGAAAAAGCCATATAAGCTATGTTTGCAATGATTTTTATATTTAGTTTTCTCTTGATCACACATTAAGATCATAATAATGATTTTTCTGTTGTGACCTTGACACAACACGTTTTGTTTTTACATTGTTATGATCTAAACATAATACCTTGTCACAGCAGAGCTTTGAGTAACATGATCATAATGATGATGGTAACATTCTAATGTTTAGCAGGTATTATGTGTACCATGTTATTTGTCGTTTTAGCATTTACTAAGTAAATACATTATAGCCAAGGTTGATGGGATTGTCAATAGTATTGCCGGTATTAATCATAAACCACTAGATTAAAAGTCAGGAGATTATTCCAATTCATCCTGAACATAAATGCCCATATTCAATGGCAACTCTTCTAATGGTTGTTGAGATTTTTCACAAAAGTCAGCCCTCAAATGTTAGGGCATTAACAGGTTGAACAGGCTTTGTCCTTAAAGACAAAGAATGTCTGTACAAAATTATTCAACAGTTGTTGAAATATTTCAATCTGGAGTGGTGCACCAACTAACCATTGTACCAACTGGCAGACTGACAGACTGACAAAGCAACGCTGCTATAGAAATGAGCAAGAATCTAAATAATGCAATATGGTAATAATCTATAATGAGTCAACCTCTACCATAGCTGTATGTCTATTTTAAGGTTACTGTATATAATATAAAAGAGTATCATCATTATTTTTGGCTGGACCGCAGCAAAGGGGGACCAGCCTCCTATATATAAACTCTCTGTATATATATGTGTCTAACCAGTGCATAATTTGTGCCGGAGCTAGCCGGAGCGCCTCTCCAGTACTTCAGAGTTTAAGCCTTTTGCGCTCCGGCACCTCTAAAGTGCGCTCTGTTACAGCAATATTTCCAATATATCCAATATTTCATCCAACCTAATAGGGTAAGTCTAATGGATTTCCTTATTTAGTCTACTATTAGATCATACTAGATAGCTAATAATGGTTTCTGATTCGCCCTTTAAAACAAAGTGCAGGTACGCCATTTATATAATTACGCTCCGGCACCTAATAATTTAGAAAGCACTGTAAATAACCTATATAACTCTGTCCCTTACTTACTGAGTGATAAAGTTACAGCGTTGGTCAGTAGAGTGTTGATGAATGCTTTTTCATAATGAATAGTCCTTAACAACCTTTTACAAAGAGGCTCTGGTAGTCCTCAATTATGTCGTCAGGATGCTTTTATGCTTTGCTCATGCTCCTGTGAGACACTGGTGTGGGCCTCCACGGATGACATGAGTGCCGCACAGAGTTGCTTATGCGCTCAAGGCGCTATCTGTTGCAGTATTTTCCGAAATGCCACTGGGCATCATAGACCGCTGTGCTGTGTTTTAGCACCTGCCTTCAAACTGTTACTCAAAGCAGATTTCCTGTCTCCTATATCATCATCTTATTGGTAATACAGTGCTATTTCAGGTGTAAATGCTCAGTATGAGCTCCAAAGGACTGGAGGCTGAAAAAAATGTGCATATGCATATGTTTGGAATGAATGTTGAATGTTCCCCTCATCATGAATTGTAATGTATTCGGTGATCCTTTCCATTCATTTCCATCTAGCGTCATGAAAAGATTTTCATTTGTTTCTTACCAAATATCTGCAAAACTAATGACATTCTCAGAAGCCCAGGCTGCTGCGTGTGTTTAGTGCTAATTAAATGTCAGCATGCTAACAGCATGCCAACAGCATGCTAACATGTCTAACTAAGGTAACTAAGCTAAACATTAGCATCTTTAAATGTCCTGGCAAAAGTCCATAGAAGAATTGTCTAAATGCCTTAGTTTTTGAGAAAGGAAATTTTAATTAAATAAGCTCTTAAAATATAATGTTCTTTTTAAATGATCAGACAAGCCATAGTTACATTTTACTGATTTAACTTGATTATTTTCCTGTTTGTGAGTATACATAAACAGTCTGTGGCAGTTTGACTCGTAACATAATCAATGTGATTCATCACTTTCAGGGTGTTCAGACCCTGGCCCTGACCCTGACCCTGAGCTGATGGAACACATCCAGCCGTCTGTCTCAGTTTCACCTCATGGACGATTTGAACGACTCCAGGAAGATCCCAACTACATCTCCCACTTCACCAGGGCTCCGGGCCATAAAGGCCAGCGACGACTCCACTGCTTCCTGCTCAGGTAATTCAAGGCTGTGTTAAAATAGCCTTTTGTAGAAATCAGGTCAGAAATTCCCTGCTACAGGTTCTGTAGATCATTACAACTTGTAGGTATTTCAGTGATCTGCTACAGTAAAATTAGCAATAGCTGGTGGCACCAAATCCATCAACTTGGACTCATTTTGGGATGCTAAAAAATCGAACTAAATTATTTGACTGTGAAGGTGTAATCATGTGGAATATTTACAGTGCCACCATGTTGATATGACCTTACATGACTGTTGCTCCATATCCAGCCTTTGATTAAAACAGCTAATCAGCCTTGTGATTGTGAGGAATTCCTCAACACTGAATGAGCAAGGCCATGTTGTCAGAGCAGTTCCGCAGTTGTGCACTGACTTGGATTTAAATCCACACAAAATTAAGATCTCCTTGTTTAAACTCTGACCACCCGATGGTTATATTGAGGATTGTGGGCTTCATTTGATAAGGTATAATTGAAACCTACTTTGTTTATTCTGGCTAGTTTTCCCTTTTCATTATTTACTGTTAAAACAGTATCTTGGTCTATAATTTAGATAATATACAAATAAAGTTTGCAAACCAAGTATAACAAACTAAATTATTGCTCTGGAATGTCTTCTAACTGTATAACAAGGCCAGGTAGGGGTGGGTGATATTGCAAAAATATCATATAATGATTTATTTCAGGCAGGATCACGATTCACAATCTTATCACAATTCCTTCTCCTGTTGGTTTTTAAGACTATCTTCCAAGTTATTGGTTTAAAAAACAAAAATAACACCACTTTATTAATCATATATAATATAGCCTAATGATTCTTTTAAACAACAAAGAACTGATTCATTTTTTTTCTCATAACATTTTAAAGACTTTAATATACATGTTTTGATTTAATTTTCCCATGACAGAATTTTCTGTTTGCTTCTGCATGTTTAAAAACACAAAGACAGGAAGTGACTTGTTGCAGATATTGATTGACGTTTACAGAAGCCGATAGTGCTCAACGTGCGATATGCCCCCTTCACCCTGTCGTGTAGACTGTACTGGACTGGTTCAGCTGTCAGTAAGTAAACACTGCGTCTGGACCGGGACTGAACACAGCCATATCCCCTATCAAATAATGCTCCCACTACCAAATCATTTGATATTGTACCACTACTCACTCCATGTGTACTGTAAGGACATAATAGGCCAGTTGAAATACTATATTTTGCCATCTTAATTTAAGATGTCATGCCCAACAGCAAGGATGCACAGATTTATGGGCGTGGAAACAGACCACCCATGTGGGTCTGCCTATGCGTACAACCGCTAAGTAGCACATCTCGATAGGTAGCATAAATCAACAGAACTCACTGTTTCACTCTTTGCACCCCAGGGCTGACTCAGCTATTAAAGGATAGCTAGTTGCACTGCTAACCGAGCTAACAGACAGATCAGATAGCGGTTTAGCAAAAAGTAAATGTAAATGCCCATCAACAAACTCTGTAAATCACCTCGGTGCTGTATTCCCTGTTGGACTCTGTGTTCGGTCCCGTTCATGCCGTGTTCACTGCTAGTTTTCGTTGACCACTCGCTTGGCTCCGGTTCTGGGGTGCCTCTCTCTGACGTTATCCTGGCCTGAAAACATCCAGTGCAAGTGTAACGTTAAATACACTCCCCTGGTGATCTGAGCTTCCATCCTGATTCAGATGACCACTAGGCTACCTAAGCTAATTATATAACAGCAGCTAGTTAGCCGCGGTTAGCGGTCATTTTAGCAATAAGTAATACTTTCTGTTCATCAGTAACCTCCGCAAATCCCAGAGAGTTGAGACAGAGCAGCCAGGGCACACAGGGAACTTTAATGTGAACTTTATGATGCCCAACAGTTACAGTGTTGTCTTTGAAGACAGCAAAGGAGCTGACTTGCGGTGTTGACAGAGCAACTGTCAACTTCATGAATGATCCATACAATTAAAAGTGATATATTGTGCACTGTAGCACAATAGCAACTATGTATCTATATGAAAAGGCAGATCGTGGAGACATTTTGATCATTCACAATTAAATATCGGAATATCGCCCACCCCTAAGATCAGGCTTGTGGGAACAGTGCATGGTTGGAGGCCCTTATTTCCACTGTATAATTTCCTCCATCTCTTTCTTTACTCCAGTGCCTAGCTAAACCTTCCTGAGTGTTTGGAATCTTTCATCCAGCTGGATGTACCTCCAAATTATTGGAATAGAATCATAACTATGTTCCCAACCACAAGCTGCCTGACTACAAGTTTCTTCTTCACAGCTATACTCCTACACACAATCTTACGAGAAACCTTATTTCAGCCACTTGTATCAACATTTAGACTCATTCATTTAGTCACTACACAGAGGGTCATAAAAAGAGTCAATGTGAAAACAGAGAAGGCCATCACATTGAATGGCTTGTTCCCTGGTGGCAAAACTATTCTCATGTGCTACAAAATAGACATATAGGGCATTTATTGTGTTTGATGAGCTTGATGATCTGCACTTTTAATGAAGTTCCTGACCCTTACGAATAAGATAAGATAAGATAAGATACAACTTTATTAATCCCACGTAGGGGAAATTTCAGTTGACATAGCAGCACAAAGGAATATAAAAGAACAGATGCAGTATTATAGAAGTATCAGCACAGTATTTACACTATACAATCAATAATGATTTACAAACAGATAAGTGTCTGAAATTAAGTGCAAAACCATTTTAACCATTTTACACATGTAAACTTGACTTTACATACATACTTATAAATATCTGACATTTCCCTAATATTTGAATTGGAGGTGGAACAAACTGAAAGTCCTTGCTTTCGTCTCCTCACTGCTGCAACCACAATCGACCCTGACACTAGTGCTTGGTTGAGGCCTAAGTACCCCTAGAACATTCCCAGACACCTATCGAATATCAAACATCAAGCACAAGCACTATCTTACCTAAGAGGTGCTAGGAACAAATCATTGGTCAGTGTTTCACCACATTAACAGAAAAAAGTCGATTATATACATGATCTCTTAGGAAAGAGTTAATTCTTAACCTTGGAAACAGTAGTTTCAGGATAAAAGATTCACTTAATAAGTAGACATAACATAATCCCTTGATTACTACTGACTTCTCCCTCCTTCTTTATAGGTACCTCCTGGCAGGGTTGGTACTTTTTATTCTTGGTCTCCTGATTGGCTGGTTCACTCACACACCTACCATCAAACCACCTGTTCTTCTGCCTGACAGCTCAGACCTGCTGGAGAAGCTGCTTAAAGGAATCACAGCCGACAAGATAGATGCTCTTCAGAGGTAAGCACCCAACTACACATGAAAAAAAACAAAACATTTTGCTGAAAGAATAGCATTTTAGTTGTCAACACAAGTGGAAACAAAGGCAGCAAGAGGTGTGCGACATTGTGTAGATCCACCCACTCAATAATCCTTTTCAACTCAAGCTCAGGTGCTGAGTGGTTGCAGTCTTGTTAAATAGAAAATACAAGCAACAAAACAAGGCTTAAATCTGTAGAATGTAGTAACTTTCTGTATGGATGTTTTCTGCAAACGTTATTTGTATTGTTACTGTGTTAATGTGCCTGGTGGTAGAGAGGCGACAGAAGAAGTGGAAGCAGAGTGAGCATCTAGATCACATCAATCAGCTAAAATTAAGTGACTAAAACAAGTTGACAATACTGATTATTTTCTTAACATGCACCCATTGCTTAGCAATGTACTTTTGTTGTTTTTATTTTATTTTTTTAAAGTATACTTCTCGAGTTATATTCAAGTGAATGTTTTTTTTCCTCAACTATGATTGGTAGATTTTGGTTGACTCACACTTATGTTGTATTAGACAATATGCAAAAGTGCAGACCTTTCTTAGTTCTAACCAGGTAGTTTTGATGCCTAAACCAAACCAACCATGACAACAATCTTTCAACCAAGTACTCTATTTAACCATAACCATGATCTTTCTTTCTACGGTTGTCTAAACCTCACCAAACCTTAACTATAAAGATGCGTCATAATGACTTTGGACACTTGATGGCTTTGTCACATGTAAAATAACGTAAACATATTTTTTGGGCACTTGCTGAAATGACTAACACATGGGTCTTCCAAGGAGGACAGTCTCAGCATTCCATAATAGTTTCTTGTAACTATGACCACAATCTTTCCCTAATATAAACTAAGTAGATTTAGTTGAAACCCAACCAAATCCTGCTTGTAGAAACAATGTTTCCAACTTCAGCACAGGAGACCGCTGTTTACATCTCATCTCTTACCAACAGTCATATAATCTTGAAGTCTAAACTTCCAGACTTGATAACAAAATCTGCAGTTTGTGTGCTGACCGCAACAAACAGTTCACAAAAATCTACATAAGTTATTTGAAATTGAATTAATTTTTGTTATCATGACCATGATATTTATCTAACCTGAATCCAAGTATTTTATTTTCCTAAACCTAGCCAAACGTTAAACATAGAGACAGTGTCCACCGTTGACACAAGAGACCAACTGGATCCCGTTGCCTACCAGCACTGTTGGTTTAAATAATCATAACCACAATCTTTTGTAAACCTCACCTAATCTACTCTTCTTCTAAATACAACCAAACCTAACCAAACCTCAACCATAGAGGTGTTAGACCAGAAAATTCATACTGATATTTCTTTCACAGCAATAATTTCAATCACTTACAATGTCATACTTTGGCAGATCAGACATGTGTCATTCATGTGACCGGAGTGCTTCAGCATTGTGTTGGGAAAGAAGCACTTCCATGTTAATTTTACTGCCAGGGGAACTGCACAAAAAGTGCAAAATATGAACCATGCGATGCAACAAAATATACATTCCTGACAAAGAGATAGGGAAACAGAGACCCTATATTAATTCTACTGCCAGCTTCAGCTCCTACACAAATAAATTACATGTACAAAACAGAAATTAGCTTAGCCTGTGTCAACTTTAGGCTAGAGATCGCTTTAGGCTAGCGATGTTCATTGAAATTGGTACATGCACAGGTGACAGACATGTACAGTGTATAACATTGTAGGAAACAAAGCTACAAACAAAAAATAAGAAATATAATTGGATGGATTAGAATAAAAAGGAAACAGAAGTAGAAATGAAGGTGTAGGGGCTCTGAACTTCAACTTATATTCGTTTTGGAGTTTGGGTATTCTCCCAGTCAAAAATAAACTACACATGACCCTGTTGCAGTCAAACGTGATGTTTTGGAAGGATGGCATTTGGCATCACATATTTTGTGGTTTATATGCATATTTGTGAAGTTGTTGAAACAGAGAAAAGTGAGAACGTGGATACTAGTGAAAGGGACTAAAATAGGGATAGAGAAAGACAAACGTGAGAAGAAAAGAGGATTTATGAAGGAGTTGTGAGAACAGCAAAGTAATTCTCTTATGATGGAGTTCAGTTGTGTTTCAAAGGAGGTGACAGAGAGGAAGGAAAAAAGAGAAGATGACAGTTCGATGCCCCATAAGTCTAAGAGAGATAATAGAGAGAGAGTAGAAATGAGAAATAAAGGGTCTCCACCAGGTAGCAAAACTTTTTTTTTTACGGATACAAACCTCCGTCAACCCAAAACGCTCCCTTCTCCAAGCCAAAGGATCACGGGATGCCTGGGTGTATGTGTCTCTGAGAGATAACTGGCTTTGCCACTGAACTGAGACAATCATGTCACCATGGTTTCCCTCTCTGAATTTTTTGCACTTTTCATTATTTATTTTCTCACATTTATATTTCAAGGTGCCAAAAACACCCCTACCCACCCATCCATAACCACCAAAGACACACACATAATCCATCTCAATCATCTGTGAGGGTGATGGAGTATTTGTTTCGGTTGATGGATGTGAGACAGTTAAAGATTAAATTAAATGCTCATTTTCACCCCCTACTAGTCCCCAGTTAATATAATATATCCTTTATTATCATTTATGTATTAGTGACCTCTGTATGCTGTTTCTGTCAGAGACCAGCATGAATTGTATATATATCATTACATTATCAATAACCCTTGTACTGTGGTGGCATTGATTGTACAATATGTCAAAATATCACAAAGGAGATAATTAAATTAGCTAATTAGAGTAGCGATCCAACAGAAACATCAAGTCAAGCACCAATGAGGTCCGGTTGTGGTTTTGGTCTTTGGAAACTCTGCATTTTAAGAAAATCAATTGATATCATATGATTAGAATAAAACAGTCCAGTCTCCGAGCTTTAAAATCACATGCAACTAATTTGCAATAGTGAGTTGCATTCAGTAGCATGATTTAGTACTGATCTGAAATAAGTGTGTAGAGATCATGGTGGAGTATGTGCTTGACTAGCTGGCTGTTACACCTGTAGTTTGGTTCACTTGGTCTGAAGAAAAGAAAAAAAGTTTTGTTTTTTGCACCAGTCTGTTTTGTGTTTAAACAAACTAAGAGGTGTAGCCTGGGGACACATCTGCCAGTTGTGTCTGAGGACCCATGTTAACCACTTTGGCTCTTCAGACAGAGCATGTCGGGGGCCAGATCTCTGCAGCCAGCTCGCGATCTGCAGCAATACCTGAAGCCTCTGTTCTATATTAACCGTGCATTGCGAGCAAATCTAGCAAGAAAGCACACTGATAATCTATTATAAACAATATAAATTACATTTTGTATATGACATAAATGATGATTCTGATAAATAATGAAATATGTGTCCCATGCTTGCCAATCCTTTTGATTTATCTGTCCCTCTCACCGCTGTTCTCCTGGAGTTTCAGTTCCCCCGATTTCCCCCCCACAAATCTGAAATCTGTCCATTCATTATAATTATTATCCCTGCTGCTTGGGATTGTGTTTTTTTTTTATTACACACTTATTCCACACATTTGTCAGTTGTGTCTAATCAGACAGAAAGACAGATGAGCAGACACACACACACACACACAAACAGGCAGGAGAGAAGCCCCGCAGATCATCCAAGACGACATTGTTGTAGAAGAAGGGACGCCCTGCTTATCCATGAACACATAAAAAGCTTTACGTTATAAATTCATGAGGTTATTATAAAGATCAGCTCTTTGTGTGAGTAGAAAAGCGCAGAGGAGCAGAATAACTCGAAATGCGCTTCTGATTGTGAACAGCCGGGCTACTGCTCGTGTGATAATCCACACTTTGCTGCGCTAGGATACTGGCTTTATATGAGAATGTAATATATTTGTGAGTCTAATAATGGCCGTGTTCACTACGCAAATAAATAACAGCCAGTTGATAAAAAAGTATGGGTAAAAACAACACTGTGTAAGGTGTGATAACATAGTAAATGTAGGATAACGTATGTTTCCACAGCACTAATTCCATCAGTACAACAACATAGTCATGTTATACTCACGCTTAATCCTTTTTAATAATTAACGCCAATAATTCCTTCGTCATATATATATATATATATATATATATATGCAGTTAAAACGTCCATGTGTTGTCCTTCTATCCTACTCTGTGTATTTTGACCGTTACTCAAAATGTGTTTTTTCAGCCATTTATCAAACAACTATGGGGCATACATAACATAAACTTAAATACGACGTCTTTGCCTCCACTCCACAGCTGCTATATTTTACAGATGCAGCTGGCGCTGGATTTAAAAACCAGCTGCTGCGTTGGTTTGACTGCGCCTGAACGCTCTGCTACGAAGTTAGCCCTAATGGGAGCGATGACTTCCAGTGATTTCTCACTTTGTAAAAGCCGTTTGTGTTTGTACTACATTTGACTCTTTTCCGTACCGGCACTTCTCACAAGTTGCCTTTACTCTTTGCTGCCCTCTCCATGTCAGGTTTTCTGGGCTCCATGTGACCCTCATCTGTTCTCGTTCTCACCTTCATTCTAATCTCTGTCGGCGGAGACAGGTGAGGGAGAAGCTCGGGTGCCTTTCACGCAGCCGCATGCAAGAAAGATGCCTGTCGAAGTCACTTTTTGTGAACCAACCAATCACAGCCTGTGGATGGTGCGGGATTTTGAAAAAAGGTTGACGCTCTACACCAAACTTTAGAAATGTTGAACTTACTGATAAGTTTGTGATTAGTACTTTGCATAAACAAATTAACCGCCATGTGGAGTATTTTTCTTGCACAATAATGTAATGACTGAAAACTACCCACAGAAATGAAACTGCTGTTTTGCTCAACTGGACTAAATATTATAACAATGGTAAGCTATATAGTAGCCTATACTATAATCTGAATTTATAATAAATACACTAAGATTAGTCCTAATCAAACCTCAACCACAGTGGTGTAATATTAGAAAACAGTTTTATTAGTTGTTTACTCTCAACTGATAAACTATCTGCAGGCAGATTTTCCTTCAACCTGACAATTATATTATTTACTTTATGGTAAAACTAAGAAATAAAGCTGCCTCAGTTACTTTATATTGAGTCTGGGAGAAGAGAAGCAAAAGTGAGAGCAAGACAGTGGCTAACAAAGTGAAAAAGATGCATAAAAGCGGCTATGAAGACTGAGAAAGACCTAAGAGAAATAGAGACTAAGGAGATGGTGGCAGGGAAGCAGCATATTTTAACAGCATTGCATGACTATACTGGGGAAATATCTCAGCATGCTGTTTGGTTTATGGGATTCTCATTACGTGATTGATAAAATGATTGTCATTTGTGCCTTCGTAGCTCCGTATTCAATGAATAAAAAGATACATGTGTTTTGTTTGGAATAGCAAAGTCTTTAACACAGATAGAAAACTTCTGCTTGGGTTTTATTATTTTACATTTCCCACTCTTCCTCACTTTCCCTTAATAGGGGTGTCAAGGCAAAACATCGCAGACTTTTTCTCCAACTCGTCACTGTAGAAACTTTATGCTTCCAATTCTTTTTCAATTTACACTTCAAAGAGGTGTGTAAGTATGCAGAGCTACTTTGAGAGAAACTGGATTAGGTTCAAATCCCTAGAAGATGGTTTCCCACTGCTAGTATCTTGGCCCGTCTAATACTTATCTCTCCAGCTAATTATACTACTGTAATAAATTCACTAGTACAGTTACAGAGAAGTGTACCCGAGCATTTTGTGTTTTTTGTTTTCCTGCATATAGTCCCACACATATCTCAAATGTGAACAAATGGATTTGGTTTGACTATTTTTTTAGGGGGTAATCCTTGAGATGCTGTTTTTTTGTTTGTTTTTTTAGCTCCGGGCTATAATTGTTACTGATTCTGGCTGGATGATGACTTGGGGTGATGCATCTTTATCTAGCTGATATGGCTTTATCTGGATGATATATATCTTGCTGTGCTGGCACCGCGACAACTAGTGTCATGGATCACTATGTTGTTATGTCTGGACTCTTGCTGCTGTGCATTCTTTGTTAGTTCCTTGATATTTTGTTTATAGGAAGTCTTTTCATTTTGGCTACAAAAGTAGCACAATGTGGATGTCGTGACCAGTGACGATATTATCTAAATCTAAATGTTTGTTCATAAATGTTACATTGAGATTGGTACACTACATATAGTTTGTCACACAAAATCAAATCAACAGTGAGCTTATTCATGGGCACTTGGTGCCAGTGATTAAATTAAAATTGTTTTCACCTATTCTGCCTTTCTGCTCTTCTTACAGTGGTGGACTGGTAGTCTGAAATACAGGGCATTTTCCAGGTGGGCTGATGCACCTTGGTGCCGATATGATAAAAGCAGGAGAAGCGGCCCATTGGTTTGTTTTCTATAATGACACAAGGCTGCCCAATCACATCTCTTACTGGGTTTCTCCTGTCAGGTGGCTCAGAGAGCCAAAACGTCTGTGGATGAAGGAGAGCGTCTTTGTCAATTGTCAAGATGGATAAGCAAAAACAAAAGAACGGGGTGTGGAAAAGTTGTAGGCAAAAGAAATGATCATGGTCACTGCCAGGCACAGGAGAGCAAGCGTGTGACAGGGAAGCTGGATAACAGAGTGATCAGAAGAGGGTAGCTGAAGTGGTAAGCAGGTCGTAGCATGTAGGGAAACAACACGGAAGCAGGGAGGCATCTAGGTAGATAGCAAGCTTGCAGAATGACTGATATTATGAGAACAATTGGTTTGTAACTATATACCTTACTATATATTTTATTTTCGGCCTAAACAGGCGGAAAATAAAGACTAAAAATGAACACACAAAGTGGCATAGAGTAAAAAAACATTGATATATGAAAATGACTCTTGCTTATAC
>JAPMOB010205792.1:0-16694 GCA_029875015.1 Lepomis gibbosus
CCAGTCCATGCTTACCGCTTCACCCCCACTCTCCTCCTGCTCTCTCTCTCACTCAGCCCTGTCACTTTGTCCCTCTGTTTTGCTAACACCTGCCCCCATGCTCTGCCTGGCAGAGGCCACCACACCTCTGATGTTGAAGCTACCACTGCCCCGGCACCAAACATATCGGTTGTTCTCGTGCATTTGGCGTCTGAAAAATGGGTGTTTTTTTGGCTTTTGACGTAAGAAACAGAGCAGAGGGGGTGTGAGCTAGTAAGAGATGTGATTGGGCCAGATCATTGGCCCATTTTTAAAAAATATATATGTTATATAAATAAATAATTTACTTTACACCGGCCCCAATGGTGCGTCGGCCCACCGGGCATTTGCTCGGTATGCCAGATTACCAGTCCAGCCCTGACCTACAGTATAATATATTTTTCACTTCCCCCCAATGGTCTGAATGACCCACTAGATTTGTTGCTTTTACAAATAAAGTTGCTGAGGGTCTGACACAGGTAGGCACTGTAAGGGGGGAGGACATAATCTTTCAAAACTTAAAAACACATAGGACTCTTAGCAGAGAACAAAACCTGTTAACCATCTGTGTCTTTAATACAATGACTAGGCACTGACGGACATTGCTGGGACAATTCAGTAGTCGCTGGATATTGGTAGGGACATGTCCGTGGTGCCTACTAAATTCTACTCCCTTGGATCATGGAAGAATACCTCCTGGAATATTTCTGTAAAGTCTCTTTTTTTGTCCTGCCGCTACCTGATCTTCAGTCTGATAATACAGCTCATAATAATGCTCAATGATGCTCATAATTAGTAATTTCATCATGAGCGCTTTGTGACAACACAGAAAGTAGAAACATTAAAGTGCAGCATTAACTGTTGTCAGTCATCAGAATGTGATTTCCCCAAGTGAAAATTGCCCAATCAATAAGTTCCATGTCACTCTCCAGTGTACAGTATAACTTTATGTCTACTCCTCTTGGCTCATTTGTAAAAAGTCAGTATTAACATGAACAAGAACTGAATTAGCGGGCGGCACGGTGGTGCAGTGGTTAGCACTGTCGCCTCACAGCAAGAAGCTCGTGGGTTCAAACCCCGGTTGCCCCGGCCTTTCTGTGTGGAGTTTGCATGTTCTCCTCGTGGGTTCTCTCCGGGTGCTCCGGCTTCCTCCCACCATCCAAAGACATGCAGGCTAGGTTGATTGGTGTCTCTAAGTTGTCCTTACATGTGAGTGTGCGTGGTTGTCCGTCTATGTGCGGCCCTGCGATGGACTGCCGACCTGTCCAGGGTGTACCCCGCCTTTCGCCCTGGGATAGGCTCCAGCCCCCCCGCGACCCTGCAAGCAGGATAAGCGGCTGACGATGGATGGATGGATGGATGGATGGAAGACAACTGAATTAAAATGCAATGATGAGGAAGTTTTCATAATGAATTAATATTTCTCGAGTATAGCCCTCATATTGGGGCCTTTTTTCAGTAAAGTCAGTAAAATATAAGATGAACTTATTTTGAACTTTTTCAGAGTTCACCTTTGCTCCTCCAAACTACAATGGAGGCTTTAAAGGCAGAACTACTGAGTTATCTAATGGTAGCAGCTCCTTTGTCAGGCAGCCAAAGGGACACATATTATTAAATCTTGTCTTAGGTATTTCATTTGTATTCAGGAAAGAGAACACCGTCTACCAAAAGTTTGCCTCAGGTTTGGTGAAAACACACAGTGCGTCCACACTTGACTGCAATTGATCCCCACTGATTTTTACCAAGGCCTGCTGTACTGTAAGATTCTCTTTTCCAGACAGATTTAATGTTAAAATTGTTATTATATGTCTGAGGTAGGCCAGATGAGATTTTAGTAAGGGCCCCTGTGGAGCTTTGTGAGGTATGCGTGAAATGATTTGCTGTGAGGGTCAGTGAGAGAACCAAACCTGTCAGTCACTGCCTACCTTCTGTTTCTCTTACCAGATGATTGTCTGCGCTTTCACATGCTGAGCTCGGCACGTCAGTCGAGTGTTTGTTCATGTCCTCTGTCACGTGTGTGTGTGTGTGTGAGAGTATGAGTGTGTATATGTGCATGTGTTTCTATGTGCATGACCAGTATACCTGTCTCTTTGATGTGTATGTGCACTGCTGCTGGATGGAAGAAGTGCCATTCAGTTGCAATGATGAACCTGGAGGCCTTGCCTGACAGACTGACAGACAGAAATGATGTGATGAAAATTGCCTATGACCACCTTTTGTTACTCGCCCACCTCCATCCCTATATGACAGACCTTGATAGACAATCAGCCGTAAGTTGCTGCTGCACAGTAGCCTTTAGTTACTCAAATGATTAAATCAGTGAATGCAATTTTACAAGCAAAATATGAGAAACATGAAGATTTCTCTCTGGGAGTATTAAATTGTAGTTTCTCCTTTAGGCCAAGTTCTTGCCATTTTCACATTTAAAGTACAAAAGAATTCTAGAAATATTATGTCTTGAGGGTTGACTTAATTTTGTCTATGTACGTGTGTGTATGTACATGTGTATTCTAATATTTATATATGTTTATTTTAAATCACTTTATAACTGTGCATTTTAAAAAGTGCTATATAATTATTATTATTATGTAACATTTTATGTCCATCTAGTAAAATAGTCATCAGTCGACAGTGTCATTACCTCACAGATACAGATGCACTCTCTCTTTTTTTAATAATTGCAGAATAGATGAACCTCAAACACAAATGACATTTCACCAAAGTTATAATTAATATAATTGCTCTAGATTCTGACATGTCTCCCAGCCAAAACATTAAATCTTAATTTGAGACTGCAATTCAAGCAGATATGCTTGAGCACTGACACAGTGCCATTACTAATGTGTTCTGTGGCTTGACCACCTCTAAATTACAGACCATAAGCGATTGGCAAATCTAACAGTCCCACAGCATGCTGTGATTTTTACCCCTCTGTTCTATTCTCAGATTTACAGCCTGTCCCTTGAGTGTAATTCAGAAAGATTAAGGCTGTTAGTCCCAGGCCCCTGACTGTTGTCCAGTAATAAAGCAGATACCTTACATGTCCGGCACTCTGACAAGGTAAATTACACTTCTGATTTCTCATCATTCCCAATTTAATTTCTCTCATAAATCACACATTAGTAGATGAGACAGTTCTAAAAGGCCATACTATATATATATATATATATATATATATATATATACATACACATACATACATACAGTATCAGTATTAGTGTTGATCATTGAGTGCATTGAGTGCAATTTCAGAGTGTATATACAGCATTTTTACTGTATATTTCTTACATGCAATACATATAACAGATATTATAGGAAGTCCAGAATTGTGTCTTAAAACTGCTGGCAGCTGAATTCCCATATCCACCAGAACTCATTCTTTTTAGGTGTAAAATTTCTGTCTACCACATTTTATGGAAAGGGTTGAATGCTTTTCATCTATTATGCTGACAAAGTATCAGGTGAAAATATATCCACGAAACTTTTATGAATAAAGCTCCACTACCTCTGGTGAGTGCATTTTGACGTTTTAAATGCTGGATGTATTACTGTTGAGCATAGAAAAAAATACAGTGCGTAAATTGGGGGAAAAGAAAATATGTTTAAATAGTAAGGGATAGTTGGTCTTTCAGACAAACAATGTTTCAGTTACTCTACTCATCTCTAGACATTAAAATTGGGTGGCACAAGCACAAACCATGGGTTGTGGTCTGAAGTTTGTGCATGTGCCACCCAACAAACAGAATTTTCTAACTATAAAAACAAACAAAAAAAATCAGGATAGGTTACGTTTTTCTGAAGGTCGAGTCTCCTCTTAGATCTCTTAATATGTGTGGAATAGTATAGTTTTGTTTTTATTGGATGGTAGTTTGTTACTGTTCACTGGCACTTGTTGACATATCTTGCCACCTTCCTCTCTCACAGTTGGTGTGATATGTAGATGAGCCCCGATCTTCTTGTTAGTCACAGTGAGGTTTTACGAGACTATAAAGCAGTGTATTTTATTCCAACCTCAGCCGTCCCTTTGTGTCCGCCCTTATCACTTGCATCCCTGATTCCTGATTTGCAAATGACTCTTACGGTTGTCTGAGCCTTTTGAGTTCAACACATTCAGGTGCTCTTAACTTTGTGTGCCATAGGGAAATATGCAAATTAGCACATTTCTAATTGCTTAGCACAAAATGTAATTGTGTGCTTTAAATATTTTATATTTTTCTTTTAGTCTGTTCATTTAAATTCTCTTAATAAAAGCAGATTGGAAACTCTTATGGCACAGATAGAGAAGTATTTTTATGGAAAGATATGGATCAAAGAGCAGGTCCTGCTGTTTGAAGCTTGATGCAGTCACTCTTCCTGTTTTAGAAAATTATAGCACACTCACTAAAAGCATTGGCTGAGTGAAGCAGCAGCAGTGCCCCCACCCTCGCTCGTCTCCGTCCCTCTCTATCTCTGTCTAACTGTCTGTGTCTGTATCTCTCAGCAACAAAGACGCAGTTTTCATATCTCACATTTCCACCTGGAGGTGTGCGAGATGTGAAGTGGCATTCGTGGATGACGTAGTTTAAAGTTAATACTCCTCAAAAATAGCAGAATTTTTAATTTCTTTGATTTGTTCTGTTTCGGTTTGAATCCCTTGATCAACTGGAGTGCCGTCAGTCTACCCTGAAATAAACTGAAGTGGATGGAGGCACAGAGCAGAGTGGGAGCTCTTGAGTCACAGAGAGACTTTTCATAAAAAGCTTCCAGTGAATACACTATAGCACAGAACAAAGAACAGACCCTGCTGTTTGAAGCTTGGCACAGTCCCTCATTTTTTTTTTTTGGGGGGGAAGGCGGGTGGGGGGGTGGAGGGCGGTTCGGGCTCACTTGGAAAAAGGACATCTTGATGTTTTACAGCTTGCCACAACACATTTTCCGTCTCTTTAACACAATAAATGGAAGCAGCTTAACATGAGACAACAGCCTTGTCCTTTGTGTGTGTCACCATGTCCAAACAGAAAAGCAGCTTTGACATGGCTCACCCTTCTATCTTGGGATGAAGGAAAAATGTCTCAGCAGGTTAAATAAAATGTACGAACGTCACTGTCAATTTACGTAGAATCAGTTTACTCACAAGGTACACAAAGTGCATTCGGCCCATTTTGGTGCAGTAAGCAGTAGCTCAAAGCCTAAAGCAGTGCCTTGGTCAAGAGCAATGCCATGTGAATATCTTGTCCTGTACTGGGGTAAACACAGGAAGAATATACAAAGTTCTCCGAGATGGCACACTGACAGACTGATAATTCCCTCTTACAGAATTACTCTTTTGGTAGATATTAACATGAAATGACTGCAGAAAAAACATCAGTCTCGAGAGCTACACTGGCTCAAATTTGTTGATGATTTGAGGCAATTACCTTTAGATATTTGAAGTACTGTACAGTGCCAAAATTCTAGGGGGTTGTTATTACTTTCAAAATAAATCCACACGTTGTGTCATTTATGTTCTCTGCATGTACTAAGATTAGTGAAGTGTTTTAATTTTAGAGACCAAATCAGCAACATATTTTTGAGGTGCTACAGCAATTAAGTCAGACAAACTATGTTGCAGAGCCGGAGCCGTAAGGCGTAAATTAAATCAGTGTGTACATTTATTTCTAATAACACTTTAAAATATATTTCAGTACTTTAAATGTGTGACCGAAGAATGATTTTGATTTTCATCTATTGGAGATGTTGTCAGTGCAATTATCATGATCTTAAAACATGAAAAAGATGTAATTTCCTACTATTTATAATCATACATAGAAATGTTACCTCAAAATCAAAATGTATGTTTACCCCATACATATTTTTAAAGAACCCAAGTCAGCTAGTTGTGAACTTTTAAAAATTTCATTTTAGAAATACTAGATTAAAGCATTGGCTTTCATGCCCCTTTTCAGTATCAAATACCTTTCATGTGAAATGTGGTTTGTGATGTTCAAACATTAGTGGTGGTGATGTAGTTGTCCTTCCTTGTCTGCTTCAGTTTTTTCAGCTTTAACGCATCTGTCCATTTAGAAGTTACATTTTCAAAACAGTTTACACACAGGCCTGAACTGAAAGTTGTGGGCATTCACCAAACATTAAAAACAAAAGCAAATCTTTCCATCAAACAACACAACTTGTGGTCAAATTAACATATTTTTTTTAATCAATCACTACACAATGGACAAAAATACAATATAGTGCCATCAATATTAACCAGTTGAAACTTAATTTTTGCTGTATGCCTGTGTCATTTGCTGATACTTACATAGTAGTGTCTGCCAGAAGAGGCAAGGAAGTATATCACAGCATGAATTGTATTATTTTCTCCAAAGATCATTTTACTAGAGATAAATCCTACTGCACTCTGCACCTGCATGTTTTACAATACACTTCTTTGAGATGCCATGTTGAAATATTGTTACAAACAGGAGACATTTGCTAAGAAATTTCATTTATTTTATTCTTGTGTGCAGGTCTTTCCATGTCAATGAACTGACATTGACATGTAAGACCTACAGTAAGCACCTAGAATAGACAAATCCAGACATTCATTATGGTACAGCTTTCATACTGCATTCTTCCTTCACCAAAGAACCAAAGAAGAATTTCACCCACAATCAGGGTTGCTCAGAAAGAAAATCTGCAATGAAATGTACTGCAGTTGGGCCCCTCTGCCACAGCTTCTTGCTCTCCTTAAGTACCTTTGGCCTTTTTTATCCATGCTTGCAAATAGCAACACAGAGGTGGCATCTTTTATAGATGGATGAGAAGTGATTGCTGATTGAATAGTTGTGTAAAGGAGGTTCACACAGGTTCATCAGAGATTCATAATCATGCAAGTAATTTCTAGCAGCTGTGAATAGATGTTTTCCTTTTGTTCAACACAATTAATCCAATATACTTTGGGGTATCTGTGTGAAGGGATGTGACAAAATTAAATTGTGACGAGAATTCTCACCAGGTAAAAAGCCTCTTGTGAGACTCACACAAATGACGTTCTCCACATGCTGTCAAGCCACACATTGATTTTCTCACGCAGTGAAATACAAATTTATAACTGATAAGACAGACTCACGTAGCGAATCAACTCCGCCCAGCTGACTGACACCCGCGTACGCTGTGATAGTAATCAGCTGGACCCGCTCGCGCTGTGAGTCCTTTTCATATACAGTCTATGGTCCAGCCAGCTGTGGCAAGTGGTAACGTATCGGGTAGAGTTTTGCAACATAAACATCTAAAAACTGCAGCGCAGCCTGCTTTGTTTGGGACTGCGAGCTGCACTGGAACTTAACGTGTGCGGATTTCTGATGGGATTTCTGCCTGATCTCAAGTGTTCCATTAATTTCCATTTCACATGCAGCAAGCAGCCCCATACTGCGTCGGTGAAACGGTCTGAAGGGGATAACATTACTACCAGTGGATCAAAACATTCTGCACAGCAGAGTAAAGGGCAGATGGTCTTATCATTATGTGGTGACGTTAGTCTTGCAATATTCTGCCTTTTCTCTGGCCGTGTCAGAGAACACAGATAGCCTATGTGGGAGAGATTCTGAATGTGCAGAACATGTGCAGAAAAGCTGTTGAAACACAGGAGCGTTTAAAGTCCAGGAGTTTATAACTACATTAAAATTAAATAATTTATAACTATGGTGAAAAGATTCCACAGTCACCAATAGGTCTGCAGCCCTGGAGACAGGGAGTTAATCAACAGCAGTGAGAAGCATGTCCCAGTAAGAAGACATCCACTGCAGCCAACAGATGTTATTTTGTATGCATTCAATATCAGTTATGGAAAATACAACAGGTCACCAGAGATAAATAAAAATCATGAATTACATGGTGTGCTCTACTGTAATTACCAAAAATTAATTGGTTTACTTTATATTTCCTGAACATGATAAATGTGTAAACTGATACCTGAAGTTTGGGTTCAGCAGCTCTTTGTTGAACATGCTGAGATGGCAGTTTTCTTATCAACAGTCCAATCTGCATATCAAATGAGCAGAAGTGTTGACTCTCTAGAGATTACACAATTTATCTTTTTATTTTGTGAGTTAAAGGAAATTCTCCCTCTGTAGTTATTGGCCGTCACCTTCTGAAGCTATCCAGCAAAGCAATATATTTATGTGAACAGACTAATCGAAAGGTTAAAAAATGGGCATGTTTCTGGAGAGCTTTTTATCTAATGTCTGGACAAGTTCAGAGAATCTTTAGTATTCAAATAAAACTCCGACTTCAGTAGAAATTCCCTTGATCAGTGTATTTACCTCCAAAGTTCTCAAGCAGCCAACAAGGGTCAAGAATATGCTTGTACTGGGCAGCTCCCAGATCTGTGAATGTGACAGAAGCTGTAGTAAAAGAGGATATTCAGATCCTTAAGCAAAGGCATCAAACAAATGAAATGAAAATACTCACTCATAAGCAGGCCTGGACTGGGGCAAAAAATGGCGGGGTAATTTGTCACTCTTCAGCACACTTTAAGGACGAAACGTTTTTTGCGGGCTCTGGGTATTTTTGTGACCTTAATTCCAGGATTATTCCAGGATATAACTTTATTAGTAAACTAGTCTTTGGAGGACTTAACAGTCAGTCAGGCAGGTATGTAGCAGTCCTTGTAGTAACAAATAATTTCAACTTGACAGTAGCTACAGCACGTTAAGAATTACAGGGCCAACATTGAGCATTTAAGTATTTTGTTTAATTATGTCAACCCAGAAAGAGATCTGACTTGTGGTTAGTCTCTAAGCTGATCAAACAACAGTAAGCCATCATATTAATGGCTCATTGATACCTGTGTAACTGTTAGCTACCTCATTTATGATGTATATAAGATTAGCTAAAAAGCAAACTAACCAATAATATACCATATCACTAGTGCTTTGCCTGGGGTCTGCGGTCTATGCTAGCTTTGACTCTGTTTTGCTAGTGTTCTCATCTCTGCTCTCTGTCTTATGCTCACCCTTGCACTAGTTCTGGGACCGCTGACATCCTCACTGCTGTCTCTACTAGTGGGAGTGGAAGTATCAGCACCACCAAAAGAAAAGTCAAGTTAAGCAAAATTCTGCTATGGGGACCTCCTACCTAACTAGACACTAACCTAGCCATGTACACAATTTGCCATTGCTACATAGTCACACCTATGACAATCATCCCAGTCTGCCACTGTAATAAGCCTGAATGGAAACCTCTTCTCAACTTTTCTTTAGGGTAGGAAAAATCCAGTGCTGGTTTAAATGGTAAATGATAGATATTAGTATTGCTAGATATTAATCTTATCAACTCTGTCAGGCACGTAACAAAATCACACATCCGCAGAGAGGAACATATTAGTGTATGATGTGATCTCTGTCTGTCATACCAGCTTGATCATCACTGAAAGTGAACTCTAGTAAAGAGTGGGAACCCTGTATTTGGTTTGTTGGCCCAGTTGTCCAGCGGACCACTGGGAAAGTTCCTGGTACTCCCAATGGCCAGTCCTTGATTGTAATTGTTTTGTTTTTAAAATATGTTATCTACAGTTACAGTATACGCTATAGTAAAAGGCTTGCCTGCAAAGGAACTAGTAAGTGCAGCTGTCAGTGGAATTAAAATGCAGAGCAGAGGACAAGGTAATTGTTTCTTGTGTAACATACAGTATAGCCTTTAGTTATGATGTCCTACAATACTATCCAATATAATGAGATTAAATTTCTCATCATGCTTTGCGGTATCAGAGACATAATCTATTCTTAGGAGAGTGGGACACGTTTCTTTGCTTACTCTTTAAATCCTGTTCACATTTAAAGAGTAATTTAACACCAACCTGAAAAGAAGCATTTAACTGCCCACTCTGGTTTAAACGTAAAGTGTCTTGCACCTCTGTTCAACCCCAACATTTGATGTAGTCAGAAGTGTGCAATGTTGCATCTGTAATCACTCCCAATGATGTATTTTTAATTCCCCTTTAAAGCTAGAGTTTAAGTTAATTGCTAAAATGGCATTACATTTGGCAATCAGCCATTATAATTACAATTAGAAGCAGTGGTAGTAGTAGTATTTGTCAATTTCCAACAAGTGACTAAATCAGCCCAAAAGCCTTTCAAAATGTTCATTCATACAATAATACTTTTTTGATAAAATGAGAAATCTCCATGTGAAATCACTTTACAATGTTTGTTTACATACAGGAGATCAAAGCCAAAACATCTATTAAAATTAAAACCAGGCTGCAAAGCAATGTTTTCCTGCCCTCTCATATTTATTGTTTCACATGTTACACCTCTGGCCACAACCAAATATTTGGCGTGCCTGGGTATGGCTGTAACCCCACCCATCTGTGATGTCAGGGTGTACTGACGCAACTTGGAGCACACTTCTACACCACTGCAGCAAGGTGAGAAGTGAAACTAGTGGAGGTCAGCAAAGACGAGACTTTAAGTTATTGTTTTAATTCTTTTTAAAGTTTGTGTAAATTGCTAAATATGCATTAAATGATTCTAAAACGCAACTACCTGACTAGCTGTAAATTATTAGTATTGGCAGTAGCAGTAGTAATCTTTAACAACATACAGCCATTGTCAGTATTATTTCTCAAATTCAATTCAAACTTCCCATTCATCATTCACACCAGAAAAGGTCTTCACTTTCACCAATTGGTGAGACAGGGAAGTGATATGTTAAGTGCCAATGTCACCATACCATGTTTGTGGACGAATACAGAATGATAAAATCACAGCACCTCTTTACTTCTGCTTATCTGTCCACCCCCCTCTGCAGCTATTCTCATTTTCCTCCTTGTGACCCATCTTGACCCGCCCTTCTCCATCCCATTCCATCCCATCCTTCCTCCTCAATATTTGAAAGCATCTTTTCTCCACCTCTTCCCCACTCTTCCCTACTCCCCATTTTTCCCCCCTTTTCCATTTGCCATCAAGTGTGAAATGAGAGCGCAATGAGTTGACTTTGAGAGCAGAGAGGATGAGAGCTAGTGGTCTGTCACAGGAGAATGATCTTAACAGGCTTGTCCACCCCCAAATCCCAAACCCCCTCCACCCTCTGCACTACCACAAACACACACACCCACACAACTCGCTTCCCCAGTCAAAGAAAAGTCTGTGGTGACACAGGGGCCATGGATTGGTTGGTTATTGATCACAATCAAGCCAATCATCCAGGCATCTGGAGGAGCCGCCGGTACAGCAGACCAAGCTTCTGTGAAAGCCCGATAAAGACAGCAGTGAACAATGTATAAGCACATACACACATACAAATTCGGCATGGAATTATCCATGCATGCGCACACACATCAACAATTCCATCAAGGCCTCTCTCCATTTTCAAATTGGTTTACCCTCCTGACTAAAACTCTAATATGCTCACACAAAATGATAACTAGGAGAAGTAATTGGATTTTAACACTTTCCTCTGAGGCTGCCACTGCAAAGCAATATCTGAATCTAAAGCAGTAATAAATATTGATATAAAGTGCTGACATAATACATGAAGTCATAAGATGTGAATAATGAGGTTTGGCAGCAAAATTTAAGGAAAAGCAAGTGTAAACAAGTCTGGCTCTAATTTCAAGCTCACCACCTGTTGTGTCTGCGAAGCTAATCAATACACCTGCTTGATGTCTCAAACTGCTCATGTGCAATCAATTGCACATGAGCAGTTTACAATATTTGGCAGTTTCAGTGCTTGACTGGAAACAACACATGGGTATCTGTCTTTGCCTCACAAGCACACACACACACAAAAGTGATGTATCGCAGAGGACAGATGCATTCCTCAACACTGAAAGATACATGGCGGTTGTATGAAAAGGCTAATTTACTTTTAGAGAGAAAGAGAGAGAGAGAGAGAGAGAGAAAGAAAGAAAGAAAGAAAGAAAGAAAGAAAGAAAGACAGAAAGAAAGAGAGTAATATTTGACTTTTCATATTTGTTTTCCGATTGATCTTACAGGAATCAAACTACTACTGTTCTCTACTCTATAAAATGTAATGCTCATTATATTGTGCAAAGTGTAAAATACCAAAATGGTATTTCTATAATGCATTAAAACAAAGGTTTTATTTTTGGTTTGTTAGGTGACTAACAAGTAAGTATAGATGACATTAATTTATCAATCAATCAATTAAAATTTATTTATAGAGCACTTTAAAAATCCAAAGTGGACACAAAGTGCTGTACAGTAAAACAATAAATGAATACATAAAAAGCCCTAAATACAAAGCTCACAAAACCAATAAAATACAAAAACAAAAACAACCATACAATAAAACAATGAAATCAATACAACCAAAACAAGAAATGTCAATTGCAGTTATCAAAGGCCAGGGAAAACAGGTGGGTTTTAAGAAGAGACTTAAAAACAGACAGTGAAGATGCCTGTCTAATGTGCAGAGGTAGATCGTTCCATAATTTAGGAGCTGCTACAGCAAAAGCTCCGTCCCCTTTGAGCTTGCGCTTTATTTTGGGCACACTTAGGAGCAGTTGATCAGCTGACCTGAGAGAACGGGTGGATCTATAGGCATGTAGCAGCTCAGAGATGTAGGGTGGGGCAAGACCATTTAAACATTTAAAAGCAAATAAAATAATCTTAAAATGCATCCTTTGATGTACAGGCAGCCAGGGAAGTGAGGCTAAAATGGGGGAAATGTGCTCGTATTTACGTGTTCCTGTTAAAAGACGTGCAGCAGCGTCTTTATAGATATAGAAGTGTTCTGTAATTGATTGTGATGAAAAATATTTTTACAGAGCCCTCTTTTAGTAAACAATGTTAACATATAGCTTTTTTTACAGACAAACTGGACAGCTAACATTACTGAGTAAGACATGGTTATTAAAGTGTTAAGGGATAATTTGTCTTTCTTTCAATCTACAGACACAATGTACAGACTTGTCATTACTGTGGCAACTCAAGCTTCCTTGACAAAAAATCTCTTTAGAAATCTTGTTAGAAAACGATCAGGAGGTTTTGAGCCTAACACATTATTTTTTACTGCAGATGGAGTTCGCCTAGTTGATTTGGAATCAACGTTTAGATAGTCATTTTCCCGAGCACTTTAAGGACTTTGCAAACAGATTGTAGATTGGAAGTTCATCCTTGGTGTTGGAAACATCAGCTCACAAAAATTGCACCACAAGGTTATTTGTCAACTGCTTTATTTCAAGGTCAAGAATGAAATCAATCTCAACTCAAACTTAGATTGGGATTCAAACATGATGATTTGATTTGTTAACTCGTCAAAAACCTTGGTGTGCTCGTGTTATAGCCTATTTTGTACACATGGCTGCTGAGGAATATTAAATACATGTATAATGAGCAGGTCCAATAACATAATTCAGTCTTTTTTCATTCCATCCATGTTGTTTCTTTTGCAGTAAATTGTTAAAACAACTACAACAACAATACTGAAGAACCAATGACAGCAGTCACAGTAAAAGACAAGAAGGTAGAAATGTAGAATTCAGAACTAACTGTAGCTTTTGTTATTTTATAAAGATAGCAGTTTAAAGTAAAACCTACATTTTTAGACCAAAGAATCTATTTTTGATTGAACTTCATTTTTTCCTCAAACCTGTCCACCTCTTGACTCTTGTCTAAGGAGCTGGATTAAAAATACTTTACATCTCTTTCCTCCACTCGGCCTCTTCTGATTTTGACAGGGCTTTGATTATCTGAATAATCTGATGAGCTGTGAGCCAGCCTTTAAATCAGGCTATGCCAATTCAGTCAGAAAATAATTTTAGCACGGCTATGAAGAGGGACTCAACAGTACAGTACTGTGGGATCTTAAGAACATACAGTAAAAGAAACGGTGTAATTGTGTTATGAGTAATGAGTGAGATAATAGAATTCAATCTCTTTAAGAGAAAAGTGAAACTTAAGTGTTGCTTAACAGGAGGGATACATAAAGACAGTCTGACATGAGTCCCATAAGTCCATAGTGCTTTCTGTCAAGCATATTGTGTATGTAGTTGAGCTTAATGAAGCTATAGCGACCCCATGGATCTCTTTCTGCAGGGAAGATTTTTTAACTTCTTGAAGTGTTAATACTACTGCTACTAATAATGAATAAACTCCCAATGATGATTTGTGCATGGAAGTTAATTCTTGACCTTTGTAACATTATGTGTGACAAAATCTCAACTCAAGGTCTCTTACAAGCTTGTTTAGATCTTTATCGTGCATGGAAAACTGGCTTGGGTCACAGCACCGACTAAGAAGTTAACCGGAGTCAGTGGACGGCTGGAGAAAGATCAAGGCCACCTGTCATCATGTGACTGAGATTCCACAGTTGGCTCACATGATGGCACCTGATCCAGCACTATTCGCTGATGAAGATCTTGAGACGTTTTTGAAACCTCAGAAAATGCTAGAAGAGGGATCATTGAGTTGAGATATCTTCATCACATATTTATGATAATGTAGAGAGTGAAAGCTGCAAAGGTGGTAGCTAATATTAGTTTGCTACAGCAGCATATTTTGCAGAATACCAAGCACTTGGATACAATCTGGCTTGGTACCAACAGTTTTGGCCTTTTAGCAGTGCAACCAGTCCTTTGATCTTTACATCTGTTAGGCTATCTGTTTACACACTGCTGTTTATATTGTCTCATTAATGCCAGCAGTTCCATAGTTTCTTTAAAATTTGACAAGAGGTGACAATAATGAACATACAGTAAGCAGTGGTCTTGGAATGAGCTTGTGTGACCTGTTAAAGTCTGCCATCCCATTTTCAGTCACTAGTCTCAGCATGATGGACTGACAGCAAAGAATCATTTATATCACAATGAATTCAAGCTAAATAATCAAATGCATTTAACTCTACTGGGTATTCAGAGGCAGAGGGCATTTTAGAAGACTACTTTGAGATGTCAACTACAATATTACCTGGTTGATAAGTATACAGTTTATTGATTCAACTGATTCTCTCTCAGGGTTTGTGTGGTGAGGCAGGTTGGAGGACCCAAATGCAGACACGGGAAACAGGCGGGAACAGTTCAAAAGGTTTATTTAACCAAAAGCGAGCACACTTACATTTGAGTGACAAACAGAGTCCAAAAACAAGGTGATCTAACAGAAATCCAAAATCCAGGGAAACACAACTAGTAAGGCAGGCTGGCAGGACAACACACAGCAACATAGGACAGAGCATATACATGCAACAATGACTGGATAAGGACTAAACAGAAACACCAGGTATATATACAGACACACAGGGACTAATGAGCAGGGCGGGAATAACACAGGTGACAGGGATCAAGGTTAACGAGGCAGGCAAAAAGACAGCAGGGAAAACAGAGACAGGCAGGCAGGCAGAGAAAGCAAAGGGAAACAGAGAGACTAGCAGGCAGGCAGGGGGGAAAAGACAAAACACAATTTACTCAACACTAAACATCAGAGTAATATAAATAAACTAATACAAGCACACAGATCAAATAAACACCAACAAGGAACACAGACAGAAACAAGCCAAACCAGGAGTAAACACTTAAGACATGAACTAAAGGTACAGGTCTAAGAAATAAGATACGAGGCAAGACAAGTAACTTAAAGATGTGGATGAATAATGATTAAGGCTACAGAGAGACTAGAGAAGAATGAACAACATCAGATTATTGAAACAGAGAACATAAACAGACAAGCAGACAGAACTCAAGCATGAGACTGGAACAGAACTGAAATCAGGAAAATAGCAAAACACCACTAAACACCTGCTGACAGATAATAACCAGACAAACAATAACATCAGGTAGATGATGCACACTAAAGGTAGCAAGCAAACTAAAACTAAGTCTAAACTAACAGCACAGCAAAAGGGATTCTAAATATTAAGACAGGGTGACTAAGGAAGACAAGATAACAGAACAACACAGACCATGAAGACTGGATACAAGACCACAGACTATATAACAGATAACCGATAAATGAATAAACTCGGAACTGAACGGAACAGATGACAGAACTAACATGCAGATACAAAACCAAACCCTCAGAATCAAAACCCCAAAACACAGCGCTCAGGACAGGATCGTGACATTCTCTGAGAGGAATAACACAGTAAAGGAGTACACGCTGCATGTCTGTGCATGCGTTTCTAGAACAGATCTACGTGTTTGCTTTAACATCCATTGCCTATTTGGCTCATTTAGCCTTCTTGAAGGGGAGGAACAGGATCATGGGCCGGTGGTGGATGACCTTGTGGCCTTCTGTGATAGTCTTTCTTTCACATTAACCTGTAAAAAGTGAAAGACATGAACAATGACTTAAGAAAGCCACAACCCAGCCCACTGCCAAATGTTTGTAGCTATGCACTAGGTCAACAGCTTTTAAAACATTTGGCATATGTGGGATATTGTTCTTGATAACTGACTGTGTTTTGAATGTCATGTTCACGCTACCTCTAAAAAGGTCCAAGGTACTTTTTTTTAATGAGTAAATTCTTGTAATGTTTTAAATGAGATGATGATTCTCTTCTATTGATGTTTCATTGAACCAGTTTTAACCTTCTGTATTACTACATTGTGTTGTAAATTGCAATCATACCAATTTGTACATTTGCATATCTGTACATTTTTGCACATCTGTAACTAGCATGGATTTCCATCCATCCATCCATCCATCCATCCATCCATCCATCCATCCATCCATCCATCCATCCATCCATCCATCCATCCA
>JAPMOB010205797.1:0-10688 GCA_029875015.1 Lepomis gibbosus
GTCTCTACATTTAAGAGTAGGCTTAAGACTTTCCTTTTTGATAAAGCTTATAGTTAGGGCTGGCTCAGGTGAGTCCTGAAGCATCCCTTAGTTATGCTGCTATAGGCCTAGACTGCCGGGGGATTTCCCATGATGCACTGAGCTCCCCCTCTCCTCTTCTCTCTCTCCCTCTCTCTGAGCCATGGTTCTGCTCGAGGTTTCTGCCTCTTAAAGGAAGTTTTTCCTTGCCTGTGTCGCCTAGTGCTTGCTCTTGGTGGGAATTGTTGGGCTTCTGTAAATAACTTCAGAGTACGGTCTAGACCTGCTCTTTATGAAAAGCGCTGTGAGACAACTGTTGTTGTGATTTAGTGCTATATAAATAAAATTGAATTGAATTGAAGTTTGTGTGGCTCATTTTCTTCAGTTTTGGTTTGGGCTCCTGGTCTGATCACCTCTCATCATATCTGTATACTGTAAGTGGCAGAAGTGTGAGGTAAGAAGATAACAATTACATATGTGAGGATGAAATCCTTTTAGTTCTTCTCATCAGGCAGTGTTTCCATGAACACAGGAAAACACAAGCCAGTGAGAGGAAGACGTGGGTAAAACCACACACTTTGAAAAACACCAGCCATCTGAAGGAAGCTCTCTCAGCCTACATGTGTTTTGCTCAATATGCTGTTTTTCTCAGTATTTCATACTGCTGTCAGTTTCATATCATCTGTAAACACGCAACCTCAAATAAAAAACCTGCACTCATATCTCACGAGGTGACCAATGCTGGAATGATAAATGTTAGAGAGATTAAATCACGGCACCTCTGCTGTGTTTCTCTCACATACACAGTACACATATCCTAATTCCACTTCACACTTTACATATGTGAGTTTCTGCAAGGCGAGTAACGTTTAGAGCTAAGAATCCTAATCCAGTCATTTGTAAGAATATTAGGATTCTTAATGAACCCAGACCAAATCCAAAGCAGCATTTAAACTTGTGACAGGAAACAAGATCTATGGGCTAAAAAAGAGTGAATGTGACTTGGTGGAGCTCCCCTTTGAATCTGATAACACAGTGAAACAGGCTGAAAACACAACATTAACATACCGTCACCTAATAAAGCTCTTATAGCATTTTCAGCAGACACATAGCAACCCCCTGAGCAATCTAAGTTCAAATTTCATTCTCCTTTTAGCTCTGTTTTAGTCTCTGATAAATGCTTCATGATGTTCAGTAGTTAGTTGTTTAATTTGTCTGTCTGCTGTTTAGTGCTGAGCAGGTAGTGTATAGTGGGTCACTGACACACTGAGATAAAAAAAAAAAAAAAGTTGGTTTATAACTTCTCCATTTTCATTATAAGAGACACTTTTCAGTTACACATGGCCAAATGACCCATTGTCTATATACAGTTTGGTTAGTGCAGCTTTCATTGATTTCTTTAGTTTGATAATATATAATATAGTCTATAATTCTAACAAAACTCATGACAGTCTATCAGAATCCACAGTATTTGTGGTGATTGACTAATGGGCTAACTAAGGAATCATTTGAGTGCTAAGATACAGATATGTACCAGCTCCCTGCTGCATGAAACCCACTTTATGAAAGCAGAGTTGACCCTTCTACATGGCAGTTATTTGATCCATTATGTTATTCAGTTATTTGATTATGAATTATAAAATATTGATTATGATTATGAATATAGAAATATTGAATAGTGCTGCTTTAAGCCTGACACACACCTGTGCACCGTCCCTAGTCCTTTGCACATGGAAGACAAGTTCTCTGTAGAGGTCCCTCAGTTGCTGGTGCTGCTGGAGGCCCCTTGTTGTAGGAACTCTGAGCTGCAGGAGCAAACAGTTCCCACAGCCAGACACAGACACATCAGGAGGTCCCAACACAGCTACGGGGAGATATGAACCAACTTTCAGTTGACTGGGAGGAGAGTCATCGCTGGACAAATAATCATAATTTCCAAATAAATTAAAGCCAATATGGCCTTCAATGAGATGTTAGGCAACGCTTTCATGTTCACTCTATTTAAATAGAAATAGAATGTTTATTAAGTACAGTGCATATGTGGATCCGTTCTTTGCCATTGAAACTTACCACCATCAACCTACACAGAAAAAATTAGGTTTAGCTCAGCTGGTGAGATCATTTCTGCCTCCAGAGCTGCCTCTGACAAATGTGTGCAACTTTGAAATCTTTCACATAAGTGTGTTGTGGTGTCTTACTGTCTGACAGAGGCTGGAACTGCCCAGACACAGTCCAGTTGGATCTCTGGGTGGATGTGAAGGCCTGGACGCGGGCTCTGTACTGTCTGAACGGGTACTTGAACGCTCTGGTTAGGTTACATGTCTGTCCGGCCGTCAGCTCAGAACATCCAGTCACTGATCTCCACAGGCTCTTCCTCAAAAGTGAAAGAAAATACAGAACAAGGGAGAGAAAGACTGATAATAACCCAAGACAACTGTGACATCCTAAAAAAGAACTTCCACTACAGCAGGTGAGATAAAACTATCACAAGAGGATTGTTACCACAGATGACACTCACAGCTGAATCAAAAGGCAACTGACTGGGCTATTTACGTCATACTGATACAAGAAACTCATACTTGTTATGACATTTTTACTCAAAAAGGAAAGTGCTTACTCACAGGATTTAGAAGTGCCTCAGAAACAAAAATGAAACATAAGACATAGAGCAGGGCAGAGATTTATCCAACATGGCGTATACATGCAGAGTGTTTGATTTGGACACATCTGGCACAAAGCGTCTCTCAGCTCACTGCAACTGCATGAACCATTAATGATGGTACAGACTTTATCTAGCGCCACCAGCAGGTCACAGTTTTCTCTTAAACAATCTAAACTCCCATACCTACAAACATGTCGATGAGGACTAAAAACTTTTTCACCGATGAGATTCAATGCAGGAATCCTTGCACATGCAGGGAACACTATTCATGTGCATTTGGGCACTCTTACGTTCATAACAGACAATAGTCCATCTGTCATCGAAGTCCTACAAATTGATCTTCATTTTCAATGTAACAAATGTTTTACAAACATTTTCTTTGAGCCTGTGTGCCTACAAAATAAGCCTACAAAAAAGGAACTTCGGACCTGTTATTCCATTTTGCTTTTGCAGGATTAAATGGAATAAGTGAATGTTCGGATGATACATGGTCCAACCTGCTGTCCAGTGGACAATAAGATAATGATAAATTATATTTGTAAATGAAAATACAATATAAAAATTGCTGTGCAGGAACGATTCACGATTCAAATTAGAATGCAATTTGAAAATTTGAAAATAAAAAATGGCAACACTTGCTGTCCAGTGGACAATAAACAAATGCAATAAGCGATGACCCCAGTCTATATCTTCACAGAAACACAGAAAAGGTTTACCTGCTAAAACAAAAAAAGTAACTTTTAGAAAGTTCATGGCAAAACTTCAGTCATAAACACAGAAAACTATTTAGATCAGACTGATAAAATGAATCACCAGAATCTTTTTTTCTCATTTGCCTCTCAGGGCTTCCGTACAAATAGTAATCTAATCATTAACCATTTTACATTTAAGTCTTTGAGTCATCATGTGGCTATCTGAAAATCAGCTTGTAGGAGCATCTGTTTGTCTGAAATAATGGTCCTGAGTCTGCCTCACTGTATCTTATCACCTCCTTTTCTTTCCTTTCTGGCCTGTCGACTGAATACCTGAGGTGGAGCTGAAGGGTTTCAACAGTGAAGTGGGTGTTAGAGGGGGTCCCGGGGCCAGGCAGGAAGCTGAGTGTATGCTCCATGTTAAAGGAAGAGATGGAGACGTTGGAAGGTGCGGGGAGGGAAGCACACAGAACTGCAGAGGAGGACAGAATAAGAATATTAACTTCCACATTCAAAGGGATTGTGGAATGTGATTATGTTTCATCATTATTATTTTATACCTCTGCATCACTAATCATTGCTAAATCTAAATCCACAATCTGAAATTACAGAAACATCTCCTGTACATATACAATAGCTCTGCACCTCATTCTGAGCAAAGAGCCACTACAAAGTGTAACAGAATAACTATACATTTACTACTCCTGCCACCCTCCTCTGCACGTCTACACACACCTGGACACCATACATGTAGAAATCTCAGTCAAAATGGTTACAAAGAGGGAGCTGATTAAAAATGCACATACAAAAATGTCCCTTCACGACACTAGAGAAGTTCACAAGAAAAAGCAACAGCCCAGTGACAACACACATTCACCATTTAAACCCCCTCTTTCTTCCCCACCTTTAATCCAGGGAGCATTGCCAAGGTGTAAATGCAGAAGAAGCAGCATCCACAACCCCATCGTCGCTCCATGGACTGCAGTATTGCTCACAGATAAACCTCTTATGCAAGATAAGGCGCTTGTTTTTGTGTTAGAGCACACAACATATAGAGAGGGATGGGAGGGAGCTGGGGAAACGAATGGTGTTACCACGTACAGGCTGAGTTTCTATTTCCCCTGAAGTCCCTCCCTGTGCATTTTGCCCTTCCAATCATGTAAGAAACTGTGTGAGCTTTCACAGCAACTGGTGCAGACTGGAGACGGCAAACTTGACTTTCCCTTGTTTCCAAAATGTGTGAGTTTTATCTGTAGATATTGTGGGGATACTTATTTGTCTTAGGTAACTTTGTGTACAAAGTAAGCTTGAAGAATGTGTACAGGCTTTCTGCTTTTACTGCAATAATACAAAAACATGACTTGATAAAGAAATCTCAGTTTATTACATGTAAAATGCACATGTGACACGAGGTCTTACACTATATATATTTTACAAGATTTTACAGTGAGTATGAAAATAGAAAAATGTCACAATAAGGTGGCTGCTTACTGTAACTTGGAATAAAACATTTATTACTTTACTATCCTGACACAATGTGTAACTACTAATAAGTGCAATGTTTACATGATTGTACATTTAACATGGAGAAATAAAAACAGAGGCATATCTGTAACCATATACTGTAGAGACTGTAACATTGTTCACAAATCTTCCTCAGTCACAACTGAAACAGGATTACCAGGTGACAGCTGAGGGTTTCTACAGAAATGCATGAAGAAGAACTCATTCACTGCTTGGTCGCGATGTGAAACAACAATGACCTTGTGCTGAAATGTGTGACAGTTACCAAATAAAAACATGTAAATACGTGGTAGGTGATAATTTTTACCATCTCACTAAAACAACAAGGACTGTGACTACCAAATGTTTATATTATTGATTAACCTGACCAAGTTTTTACTATAAAATATGAGAAAACGGTGAAAAATGCCTGCCATAATTTTCATGTTTAACTTTCTGCAAGCAGCCAGACCTCATATCTCAGAAACTTTAAGCAAATATTCAGCCTTTTTGCTTAGAAAACAATTTCAAAGTTAATGTTAATATTAATGAGAAAATCATTTCATCACATACATAAATAATGCATCTTTAAAAACAATACAGTACTCATGTGGGCCACATTGGCAAAAAATATTTTTCTTATGCTATTTTCACAAATTCAGTTTTCAGTGCATGTCCAATGTAAGTACATGGAGAGGAAAACAATGGGCCTCTGGCAAGATCAGAGAGCAGTATATTTTATCCTGAGCCTCTATTAGAATCATTAAGGCCTGCTCTGCTCCGTTTATGGGCGAGCTGAATGAAAAGAATAACGTGGCGGGCTTCGATAGGACAGGGCCGTCACAGAGAGACCAGGCAATGACAGCTGTGTAGAGCTGGATGTTCTCCTGAGGCAGCTGTGGGAGGGACAGGACACTGACCTGTAGCATATAAGCTGCTAACATGGCAATAAGATCATAATTATAATAATTAAAGAAATAGAATTAAAATCTTAAACCAGTTGTTGAAGCTCTCAATAATTAGAAGGCCGTTATGATGGTGAACAGAATCAACATTTAGCCTTGATATTTCAGAATCATGTTTAACCTCCACGAGATGGGTCAGAGAATACCTTCCCATCATGCAACACAGGAATAAAATTTCTTTCTGAGACCTTGTTATTGTGGCTGATCACGGCTCCCAGGTTCTAGAATGTGTTCTACAGCCCCTCCAGGAAGTAAAGGACTAGTATGCAGCGGCCTGATTAAAACCAAAAGCAGTGTCCCACTTAGGCTTGTTAACAAACGGTCTCTTCCCTGCAGCTGGAGACCAAGTAGGAAAACGGGAAAAGTTTAAAGATGAATAGCTCCACTGACTCTGAAGTTGAAAAAGATGAACGCTGAGGCGTGTGGCTGTGTGAGTGTGTGATCAGTCCTTGTAATTGTTATGTATGATCTCTGTGTTACTGTGAAGGAAATGTTTCCCAATTAGCTGGATTACTCATTTTTCTTTTGATTTACAAAGTTAATTATCTTAACCCAAAGACTTGGATGATTAGTTCTGTAAGACATCTGTACACGGACGCCTCATATATCCAGAGTGCTCTTCCTCCTCCTCTTCCTCCTCCTCCTCTTCATTGACAGAGCAGGAAACCCTTTCTTTGGGAACTTCCTCTGTGTCCCACATTTGTGACGGCAGGACTGGAGTGGAGTTGAAAATCACCCCACAAACGGAGGAAGCAGAGGAAGACTCTGGCTCCACCTCTGCCATGTCAAGAAGGGGTTTCTCTTCCACCTCCTCTTCATGCCTGCCGAAGGTTAATGTGAGAAGGTTGACCTCCTCATCCTCATTTGGCTTGGTTCTTTCTACAGTCAAACTGTCTGTGTCTGCAGGAGGACAGACAGGAGGACAGGGGGCTGAGGGGGGCTGTGGGCTCAGACCAGCACTGGAATGTGTCTCTGTTGAAGTCGGGGGTTCAGGCTGGGGACTGAAGAAGTCTGATGTCTGGCTTGTGGGGAAGCTTGGCGGCGGTTCAAGCTCAGGAGTTAAACAGTCTGACAGAGTTGATGAAGATGAAGAGGAAGAAGAGAGGAGGTTAATGCCCACACGCAGGGCATAACCCGCTCCTCTGCTCCCACCCGGGGTCTCTGTCACACTCTCCCCATCACTCTGGTCTGGTAGCGTCCGGTGGCTCCTCTTTTCACCTGAAGAGGGTGCTGTTGGTTTAAGATTCAGGAGAGAGGACAGGGACGTGCTGCAGTTTGCTACCACCACAACGTCTTCTATGTGATGGATGGAAGTCTGAGACACAGAGAGAGAGAGACAAAGAAATATGTTAAAACCAAACAGATATTTTTTCCATCCCATAACTGAAACCTTCGGAAAATAACAATGAATCCAACGGTCAGTACACAAAGAATCAGTGACTAGTTTTCACATGTGATTAATTGTCCAAGTCCTTTCTGTGTCTGAACACTTCCTGGTTACAGCTCCTCACGTGTGAGCTGCTGCTTTGTTTCTCTATTTTATCCTGAACTTTCGGGGTTTGTTGCTATTGTGAGCAGTTTAAGGATCCTTCTCTAGTAATCTGATGTGCATTTGTGACTTATTTATGGAAACTGAAAGGCTACAGCTGACCACTAGTTTTATTATTTAATAATCCGATGATTATTTTCTCAGACAACAGATTCATCATCTCTTCTACAAAAGTTTAGTGGAGCCCAAAGTGACATCTTCAAATGTCTTCTTTTTCTTAACCAACAGTCCAAACTCCAAAGATATTTAGCTCCCTGTTACATAAGAAGAAAAGCAGAACATTTGTAAAGCACTAACTTAATTAACAAAAAACACTGTGTCCTCTTTATTAAGTACACCTGTACAACCTATTGTAATGTTGAACTAAACTGCGAACTCTTTTTAAGAAGTTTACAGAGTAGAACAGATTCAATTCTACTTTCTACTTTCTTACTGAGGTCATAGTTGTACCTGTACAAAGTTAAAGGTGTGTTTTTTCCTCCATATTTCCATACACAAAGGGGCTGTGGGGGGTTACAGCACTCTTCACTATAATGTAGTCCATCACAAACCCATCACAGAGTATGACCAATACTCAAACAACAACTGAATTGAAACCTCAATGACAGTCAACACAGTCTGAAGGCATCACGAGAGCACACGTTCCAGCCGAACAGTTGAATTGGATTGTCCAGGTGCACTTAAGAAAAGGGCCAGTGGGTGTAGTTGCAGAGCCGTATACCTTCACATACATTTTTGTCAGGTGGCCTGAATGTTTCATTGGAGAAACAGCGGAATAACTGATGAACTCCTGATCCGTAAAGAGAGGAGCAAACGTCGATGTTGGGATGGGACAGTCCCGAATTACGAGCAGTTGTCCCGACTCCTGTCTGGTTTGTTCTGAAAATAAACTTAACATGAGTTGTGATTGTAGCCTAATTAATCACTAAATACTGACCGTAGTTCTCTTTCTCCAGCAGGAGCTGCAGGTTATCTGTAGCCTACATTGTGTGTCAACAGCGTTGTTCCAGCCACTTTGTTTTCTTGTGGTTAGTGGAATTTACAGTTGCGAGGACAGGGAAAGTGTAACTTCAGACAGCCACAGCGGAGAGATCTGACACGCGCGTTACGCAGACATGTGACAGACACTGAACCGATGAAATCAATAAAAATAAAATAAAAATTAGGTAAAAGATCACGATTTACCTGCTGTTACATTTCCACAGCTGTTGTGTTTTTCCTAATGACAGACAGGTGACTTCATGAATATAAATAATTAATCTTAGCGTTGTGTTTTGATTTTCACGTGTTAATGTCAATTGACACTAGGGCTGGACGATTAATTGCATTTGTAATATTATCCAACGAGATTTTCTAATAACAAAGCCTGCGATTACACTCTGGTCACATGACACCCAAGCAGAAAGCAGTCTGCACCTTGACAGAAGCTGACACTACAGAAACTTTAGTGTCACACAGGGAATGAAAGTAGCACCTGCAGGTAACATGGTGGTGGGTGAAATCCACAATAATAATTCTACCTAATTCATCATAACACAAGAAAGAACAGTGTAGTTCTGTCTAATATTGTGTCTATTCTGTCTATCACACTATACACTGATTTACTGCTTGTCCATTTTGAATTATTCAATTCAATTCAATTTTATTTATATAGCGCCAAATCACAACAACAGTTATCTCACAGCGCTTTTCATAAAGAGCAGGTCTAGACCGTACTCTGAAGTAATTTACAAGCACTAGGCGACACAGGCAAGGAAAAACTTCCTTTTAAGAGGCAGAAACCTCGAGCAGAACCATGGCTCAGGGTGGGGGGGGCATCTGCCTCGACCGGTTGTATTTATTTATTTGTAATTATACAGAATGTAAAGAGCTTAAAAATTAATCGCATATTAAATCACAATTTTAGCCAAAAAAAAAAAAAAAATGATTATTTTCCAGAATTGTACAGCCCTAACTGACCCTGAATGTACCGGTAGCCCTTCCTGCTGTCTCTGTCCCCCTCGCTCAGAGACACCCCTGCTCTGTGTGGACAGTGTTTCTGCTTAAGGCTGTGAGCTGTACGGAGGAGTCAAAGTTCACGTTTGTGGTGAGACTTCTGCCTGATCAGGCAAGTGTGTTCAGTTCAGTCTCCCACCTCAGCGCACTTAAAGGTGACACACATTTTCAATATATGTTAAGGTGTTTCTGATACAAGGATTTATTTGTGTCGGCCTGCCATGTGCTGATTTTCTAATTTATTTAAAATCTTATTTCACTGTAAGGCTACACGCAGTGCACTGCTTCACGGTTAGTGCACTACACAGCAAATTCAGGTTTAGCCTAAGGACAGCTGATTAGGTGGTTGTCTAGTAACACTAAATAAAAAATGTACCACACTGCTTTTCCTTTTAAACTATAGGCTTCAACAAAATGGCATGTATGGCAACTTCTGAACAAATCATAACCACTAGACTGTTCAGTTATTTATTTTTCACAAAGTGACAGAGCTGACCGAGCAGTGATTCCATGTCTTGTTCAAAAACTCTTCAGCAGCCTGTCATCAAGTCTGACCTCAACGCATCAGTTGCTTGCGTGTATGTGTGTGACATTTAACAAAAATGAAGCTGTACATAAACATGTTTCCCACCACTGGAAATGCTGCTGAATCACATTAAAGGAAGTGAGACTTCACAGAGTGCTGGGTGCGTAACAGTGTTCTGGAAAAGAAGCTGCTGTTGGTGAGCAACCAGTAGCCTCAAGTCACTTTCAGTTTTCACATTTCAATTATTGGCCACAGCCAAGTCCTGCGTGAAGGGAAACCCCCTCTATATCTTGCTGGCAGTCTGGCTGACTGAAGCCAATTAATAATGGAACATGAAACCACACTTTATTTTATAAAAAAGCATGTTCAAATCCCCCTCACATGAGCCAAACACCACAAATAATAAAAGGTTAACTGTAACTGACACCCACAGACCCAACAGCTCGTCTATCCTAGCACGCTGCAATAACACGAAGCCAATGGCTGATATGAATGGAAGGTTTCCATAGCTACTGGTGACTACCAACTGAATAATGGGCTCACTTTACTAAGTGTCACCCCCGCTTACTTTTTCAGGTTAATTTGTTCAGTGGCACAGCCATTCAGTGTTTCATCTTAACACGGCAGACCCATTTAAAAATACTGTGGCAGTACAGCAGCATAATTATTATTATACTAGTGGTGGGCCGTTATCGGCTTTAACGTGCTGCGTTAACGTGAGACTCTTATCGGGCGATAAAAAAAATATCGCCGTTAATCTATTCTCAAAGTTGGGTTG
>JAPMOB010205798.1:0-12165 GCA_029875015.1 Lepomis gibbosus
TATATACACACACACAGATTAACAAGATAAAGAAAGAAATCCAAGTCTGAGGAAGACCGTTGCTTGTAATTTCTTTATGACACAAAAACTAAAACTTGTGGCTAACTTATTCTTTTTTTCCTGTAAGAAGATCTGAAAACATACTGTGGATATTTTCTGGTTGGACAGAACTGTTATTGCAGGGTGGATTTTTTCCTCCACGTATAATCTATCAGTATAAATCAGCCAACCTATTGGAATGATTAGAAGGTTTGTCTTGGCCACTGAGGCTACAGAACCCACCCACCTTGCCAGCTAACCAATCTATTCACCTGACCACAGCACCTCTGCTCACATAAATCTGTTGGACTGTTCTGCTTCTGCCTGCTGGCTGTTTTTTATACTATGTGTGCATCGCTCTGTGTGGTTTTCTGTTGATGTAGTTTTACATGCATGCATCTTTGCGTGTTTTTTGTGCTATGTGTGTGGAGAGTAAGTGTATGACCGAGCCCAGTGTGTCCATATTGAAACATTTCTTCTAAGAGATAGATTGGAGGTTTCCTGATCCGGGGCGTGCCAAGCACATCCATCACAGCGATGGTCTGGTTTCCTGGTGATTTAGGACTTACCGAAACTGCCCTGCTAGCTGCTGTACTTTGACCACAGACATTCCATCACCCTAGTCTTAATATCACTACACAAACAGCCAGGAGCTCAACACATTTATTTGCTTCCCTCTATGTGTGTGCTTTATCAGCAATACTGATAAATCCCAATGTCTCAAGTAAGTATAAACTGACCAATGTGGGCCAAAATTCTGAATTCAATTCTGATGTGAGGAACATGCTGCAGTTTGTTTGAAAACATATTTACTGTAGTTGTCAGGTTTTTATGGCAAGGTTATGTTGATATGCTATGTTGATTCTAATGTGAAGCTCTGTTACAACAAGCAAACCACACAACTGTAAATATAAAGATACTGTAAATAGGATGACGTAATACCCATTTGAAACTTCAATCCCACAATGTCATAATAATTTGATAGAATTTAAGTTTGATCATATGAAGTTGGACTGCATATACTCATGATGAGTCTGTTTCAAGTAATATCAGTGTATTGAGAGTACAGTCGAACCGTTCTCAGCTCGGGGCTCGGATTTTTTTTTTGGAGTGCCGGCTGTCCATTTGCACAAAGCGGATTTTGCATCAGCCAGCTTAGAAGTGAGCATTGCTTTGAAGTGCTCTAATCCTTCCTCTACCTTCAGACAACCTTTCCTGATCCACAGCAGAGTCACAGTTCTAGCCAACTGCACAGGCAGGAAGGTCCACACCACTTACCTTCACATACATACATGAGTATGCATTTACGTACCCATGTTTACCTACAGTATAACACTTAAACATACATGTAACAACCATAGATTGTATTATAAAAAAGATTAAAACACACAACCGCTCAGACATGCAGTACAGTCTGTGTATGAGCAAATTCTTCAAGTTCTTTGGGATTGAACGGGAACAACCCTTTTTGATGCAGTAAATAATCCTTATAGTTCATAAAGCAAAACTTACAGACCCTTCAAAAGGAAGTCCCTTAACTATAAATCAAAAAGGTAATTTTCCCCCTGTAATTTCTATTTTATTTGAACATTTTGTGACTATACGTCATAAGAATAAAATGTATAGAGAAAAAGAAATTAAGAAGAAATTAATAAATTGGTATAAATTGTGTGGCAGAAAGTTTGGTTTATTTTTTTCTTCTTTCCCAGTCTTCAATTAATTCTGTTTAATCTTCAGATTTATATTAGGGGTTGTAATTCCCAGGTTTGGGTGCTATACTAAAAGGTTCTATATGTGCTGTTGAAAACATGTAGTATTGTAAAATAACATATTTTAAACCAGCTGTGGTAACTTTTTTAGCATGAGTAGGTTTTGCAGTTGTTTTGCACATGTATACGAATGTAAACAAGCACACGGAGTACATTTCGGATTTCCTCACTAGCACACGCATCAACATGTAACTACACACCAAAGCAGGCAGAAATCTTACATGAGATCCAGCCGAAGGCCTCAAACTCAGTCTCAGTGAAACTCCTGCGCTCTGTTGAAGAGGCAGAGCTGTCAGAGTGGGTGGCATAAGCAAGCTGACAGCCTGCTGTGGGCTGCTGCTCTTTATTCGCCAGACAGAGATCAGCAATTTTCAATTTCCTCCTTGCCGCATGCTTAAGCCCACACACTACTGAGACACCCATCAACAACAAAGACCAACTTCTTAGACTGAGAAAGATGACTAACAATTGGGCCGAGCAGTGGATTACCCAATCGGAACTCCTGTTGTTGGTGGGTGGTCTGCCTCTTTTCAAACTCCTCTCTCTTTGGCTCTGAGTTTTAACCAATCCCCTGCCAGATGGGGTCACTAAAGTCTCACCACAAGCACCCCTATTGGCCAGGGTCATTCATGGGGTGACGGTGCTGAGAGGAGAACAATGAATGACATCAATAATACGACTTGCCCGGCCTATGCTGTGAGTGTGTGCGTTCTGGTCGATATATTTCAATCCAGCTGTTCAGTAATATTGTAGACTCGTGAATAATCCACATTCCTCTTTTGTTGTGCTTGCCGACCATTTGCGTATGTGTGTTGTTGTGTGTGTGTGTGTGTGTGTGTGTGCTCATTGCCTACCAGGTGCTGGAACCAGACGGTGTATGTTGGCTGCCTCTCTCTCCCTTCTTTGTGCGCCAGTTCTCCTTCTGAAAGGAATCTCAGGCTTTCATGGCTCTTTTTGTGAACTGCTCATCAAAGCCTCCGCAAACACTATACTGCTGTTTTTGAAGTCAATATCCCATTTTTACTTTGGATGAGATCTTCTGGTCATGGTTCTGCGGCTCCATCTCCTCATTTTTCAAATTATACGTATGTGCGCCAATGAAAGTTTGCCATTTTATTTCCTGAAGAATGTAACAGACTGATTGAAATTGACCATTATGATTGATTTCCATAACTGGCCTTCTCTTTCAGACTTTGTTATTTTTTTCTCTCACATTTTTACAGATGCCTTTGTATTATACTGAAACTTCAGAAATGAAGGGAAAACCAGAATGACCTTCATGGAAGGACTAATCGTTTGTTAAAATAAGTATGCAAAATGTACTGCATCTTATTATTAACCATGAAAACCTTCAAACAAGCATACAATGTAGAATTAAAATATTTACAGTCACATTTAAACAGTAAATGAACATTCTGAGGACCAAAATGAGATCTGGCTATTTTTAATTATTTCATAAGGGTCATTAAATTGTTAGACATTTAGGACAAATGATTCCTTGACATGACAAAGTATTTTTGTACCTTTTTCCTGACAATAGTTCCCCATTATAATAATAAAAACTAAAAATATTGCCCCACCTAACTTATGAATTATGAATAAAGCTCCATTTCCACTCCCAGGCCTTCCTGCTCACCCACCCCCAACCGTATCTGGATCACAATCCCAGCATTCCCCTACAGCAGAGGGATACTCAATATGGTTGAGTTTTTCCTCCCTTGCTGGGCTCTCTGATGATTTGGCCAGACAGCCAGTGGAAAATTGGAAAGTAAAATCTTTGGGGGGTAAAAAGGAAAACACTGGCAGGACGATAGGGAACGATGGAACTAGCTCATCCCTTATGAACACACAGGCAGTAAGATGACACTTCCCCTCCCATCGAAATGCTCAAGACCGCTTTGTCATTCCCCTAATTGGATGTGATTACATTCTAACTGGGAGGGAATGATTCCTCTTGCTGGCAGGGGCAAATCTGGGTGCTTGTTCTACCACAAATTACCTCTTATTGAATTAATTTTCATTGAATAAAACTTGGCAGAGAATTTGTGCATCATCAAGTAGCATCACCACATTGTTTGGACACAACTGTGACAGTGGGTGGGATAATTTGCTGCTCACAAAAAAGAATATAACAAAATATTAGGCTGCTCCTTACCTTAAAGAAATCACTGGTGAAGCAACATCCCTAGGTACTCAGTAATTAGATGTGCAATTTTTGTGTCTTTAAGTTTATAAATTTAACAGCCATACTGTACATATTCATTAGTATTTTCTGTCTTTATAGACAGGTTTCTTGTATACAAACACTGGATGCGTGCGCAGCCAGGGGGCACAAGTGCTTTTGTAGCCGGTCAGTCAACCACTGAAATCAACGTAGATTACGCATTATTTGTAAATTCTTGTTGACTTATTAATAAAATGCCATTTCAGAGTTGAACTGTTTGTTTGTGTTTCATTTTGAATATTAATATAACATGCCAGACTGCGCTGCAGGTTAGTGAAGCCGGATGTAATTCTGTTAAGTCAGCTGCTAGCCAATGGAAGAATGAGGGAGCGAGGCATGCTTTGCAGAGCTGTACTGTGGTACAGTGAGGACTGCCATTTGGCTTAGTTGTGTGACACTCAGAGATGCAAAGAACATTGTCTTCCGCAAACAATTTTGTATTGAAGTATCTGCTATAAAGCACTACAGCAATGTGAAACTTAGCCTGTAGAAAGAAACTCCACCTGTTACTGCCAGTGAAGCATCCACTCAGCAGGAGTGGCGTTAATCAATGTTTTGTGTTTTGTAAAAGTACTGAATACTTCTCTTATAAATGCATGTGCAAAACAGCAACATTAGTTCTGAAGTTGAGACACTTGCTTGATTTTTTTTTCAAATCTAAAATAGTGGCGTTACGTAATGCTTTGTTAAAATCATACTCACAGATGCTGTTATGAAAATGCGATTACCTAAAATGTTGGGAGGGACCTGCTTTGTTTTTTTAGCTTATATCCATAGCATATATGATACAGCATCCTCTTGTCTGAGAGGCTGCAGTGTTTCCAGTTCAGCTCGTGGTTGACTTTTAAGGTGAATTGTTGTTCCAGTAAAGTGGATTCATATCTACAATGTGCTGCTGGTCAGGCTTCCCATCACTTTTAAGGATGGGATGCGGTGGTTGAAAGTAATTGTAACTTAACGTGTAACGTGACTATTTACTTGAAATACCCAGTAATAAGTAAGGTAATACTGTTACTTTTTAAATGAGTAATTAGTAAAAAGTAACTCATTATAATTTCTGAGTAATTTGCCCAACACTGCAGCTAGATGTGCCCTATAAACTGATATGCTGCGAAGACAAAGTGCTAGTGAAGTAAAAAGTGCTGCTTTCTGCCCCCTGGTTGCGTGCACATCTCAGGGATGATGTTGCACAGAAACATGGAAACACTCCAATATCACTTCAAAATTTAGAAGTAAGGGGACTCATGGGACAGACTGTTCCTGGTTTTTGTTAAAAGTTTAGCAGCATCCTGTACAAGTTGAAGGCTAATGAAGCAATAGCTTTTTCAGTGTAAACCTGTTAAAAGACCATTGCAGGATTTGAGGGTGCTGCGTGACAGTTTTTCAAAAATCAGAAGTTAAGGAGCATGACTGTGGCCCTTCCCTATCTCTCTCCCTCTTTCCTACTGCTATCCACTGTCCTGTCTCTAAAATGAAGGCAAACATGTAGTTTACAGTTATGCAGTTTACATTTAATTTTGCTTTTATCTTGTAATTTTGCTTTTATCTTGTTTTAATGTTCTATTTTTTGGCTTTGCTGCTTTTAAATGTTTTGCATTTCTGTACGGTGTCCTTGAGTGCCAAGAAAGGCGCCTTAAATAAAATGTATTATTATTATACAGTTTATTAAAACACGAGTTTTATTGGCTTCACCAAATACTTCATGATACTCACAAATGTAATTACAAAGAGATCTTGGAACGTGGTGACACTGCTTGTGAGCAAAAACAAGTGGTCAGATGGTCATACAGGCTGTAACACCAACCATCCTTTGCGGTGTTGGGGAAGGCTCGATCTCAGCTGACATTGAAAGCCAGAGTACAACCTGACCGGTTGCCGCTTTGTCACAGTGCTGACACATGTGGAAGGAAACTGGTGCTCCAGGACATGGGGAGATCATGCATACTCCACACAGAAAGGCCCCAGCCACCCAGAGGGTTCAAACACAGAACCACTAAAGCCCACCAAAATCAGATGGCTGTGGCGGGTGTTTACAACAGACAGATTGAGTTGTACTTTGACATTTTGCCCTTTCTTTTCTATGATTGGGCTAGCCTTTAGGTTTATTTACAGCCTATTTCTGCTGCCCTGTTTGACTTATTTTCATTCAAGTTGCGTCATTCTGAGAGCCCAGCAATTACTTTGATGAGCACAATGTCATTATTCATAACTAACAGAACAGTTGAGTTATGAAAAAACAAACAAACTATAAAACCATAGTTTTTACTAAAATCTTCAAGCAAGAACCATAAAAGCACACCCATGCTTACTGGGATTTGAGCTTGCAGACTGCGCCATTGGATAATAAAAATATCTGTTTAAGAATTTGTTGCAACACTCACAACAGAATAGCCCACAGCCACATCAGCACAACCACAAAAACATGGGACCATGTTAGCATATGAAGCTTTGAAAAAACACTACACTGGGCTCCACAATGACTTGAAAAATGTAATAAAATGTATTTTAGTTGTGAAAATGATGATGATATGTATATATGTAACCAGCAGCCTCAATCAACTTGTACTGGTAAATCCTACCTCAGTACCACTGTTTGAAGTGGAAAGAAATAAGTGCCAGTACTCCCCTTATTCACATGTTCTCTTCTTTCTACATTTAGGGTGTCACACAAATGGTGTGTACCTGTTTGTGTTCTCTTGATGCCATTTTGGAGCCAGGTTTTGTAGGGTTCATTTAATGTTAGTTAGACTAGCTGCCGACAGAGAAAAGCAGGCGGGCAAGAAAGAGAACAGGTGAGTGTAATGTAATGCCCCCTAGGTAATGCAGTTGCAGACAAGAACAGGAACAAGTGAGCGTAACGTTGTGACCCCTGGGTAATGCAGTATATATAGGACAATTATGAATTACAAGAGAACCTGTCATGGAGAGTAAAAAGAACTTGCAGCTTGTGAGAACCGAGAAGTGCCAATGCATAAGAAACACCAAAGAGTAAAATGTACAAGTGCCGGTACTGCGTACTGGTGAGTACTGGACCACTTTGAGCACTCCACAGTACACAAAGCACTTGGATGTCCTAATGGTGGAAGCATGCACCATCAGTTACTATTGCAGTTAAACTGTCATCATAAACCTTCAATTCTTTCCTGGCAAATAAAAGAAAGCATGTCTGATGCATCTGTCAGACGCAATTTTCTCATCTGCTGTAATAGATGTGGAGAGGATGATAAGGAGGAAAGGAACGTATCAGGTAAGCAATTAAACCGAAGCGCCCTCTTGTCATCCTCTTCTCATCTCCTTCAGTTCTTTCTCCTCCTCCTCCCCCTCCTCTGTGCTGCTCAGCATTCATTAGGCCCAGCTTCCCCAAACACTGTTTTATCTACAGGAAACTTTACTGTGTTGAACTCCTGATCACCCTGATAAACTGCCGGGCTAATTAAACAGAGGCTCATACAATGTGTTCCTGCATGTGTATATGCATATTTATGTGTGTACGTGCGTGTGTAATCCATGGAGTGTGTCTCTTTATCTCCTCTCCAGTTCCTCCCCCTGTCTCGCTCTCTCCTTGTCTGTCTGGCTCAGGGAAATGATGCTGAATGCTGAATGCTGAAAATATGGCACACGCTGAAAGCAGCATTTAAATCTTGACAGTGGCTGGGATTAGCTAGGTAACAAGGAGGACAGCTTGGGAAAAACAAGCCGGAGAGGTGAACTCGAGGACAGGGAGGCGGAGGAGGAAGATTCTGGATCTTGGGCATAGGGAAAAATGGGACAAATTTCTGCTCTAAGTTTCATAATTATCTCTGAAACTATCCACTTTTTTTAAAGTTTCGCTTTGAAGTTTTTCCCACTTTTAATGATTTTCAAGCTTTTTTCAACGTCCTCCCACCCCAAACTTCACCTAGAATGGCCTGAAGTTTCGAAGTCCTCTCTTGGCCGTTTTGTGTGCCTTCATTATCTGGCAAAGTGACTTACAAAACCACTTGAAGTAAAATCTTTCTGCCTGATGTTCTAATTTTTTTAATTTTAAAATAGTGTTCAGCTCACATGTGCTAAAACCAAACATGTTTCTGGATGTGTTTTCGCCCCCTGCTATCCCCCTCAGACTGCATCCAAATCCTCTCTCTCATAACTCTACTGCAAACCTTGACTTGATGACCACGACTCGGTTTGCTTCCTCTTCGGTCCAGAGAGAAGATGAGGTGGAGAGACAACATGAGAGGGAGAAAGCTTGAGTAAGAGAGAGGGGGAAAGACGAACTGCCCAATTACGCAGCACTCCTAAAAGGGCAAACTGTCTGACACGAACATGTGTACATGAGCAAGAATGCGCATACAATGCAAACACTCAGCTCCATGATGAACTTGTGGTTTTTTGGCTGGGCAAAACAAGGAAATCGGGGGTTACACCATATGCCTTCCTGCCTGTGTGCATTGGATTTGCATAGCTTAATGTTTTATGTATGAGCTGTTATGCAATCGTTATGTCAAGGCCTTACAATGGTGCTGCATTTTTATGCAGACAGCATAGGTGTTTTTTTTTTCTTCATTTCATATTCCAGGCTTTGCTTTGACATATACTGATATATATTCCACCATGTCACTCACAGCACAGACGTAAGCTCAAGTTGTATGAAAGAGGGGTAATCCAACCTCAACTCAAATGACACAAAGTGTTAATAGGCAGTACTAATGCCGTGGTGAAAATAATTCGAAGGTATGATCATTAAAAGAAATAATGACTCATCAGAGGCCATAAAATCCCAAATTGTAAATCATAAAGTAGTTAACACAACTTTTTATTTACATCAGCAGTGGCATCTCAGTCCATTAATAAGGTGGCCAAATTCCCATTTTTAAAAGATTAGACTTTTGATACTACTGGTTGTTATTTTTGTCGAGATTTGGTGGAGCGCTATGTGACTCACCCCATACTGTATTTCTCTGAAGCCTAAATATTTCCACTGCAAGTGTCTCTAATCAGGACATTTAATTCAGCAGTTAGTCTTGAAGTTTTGTTTCAGAGCAGATTATTGTCTTGTTTTATGGAAAGGTTTAAGACCTGATATGAGAGTGACATCAGATAGTTGCAATATCTCCACTGTTTGATTATCTGAAAATCTTTTTATTCCATCTCAAGGCAGAACACTATTGACAGTGAATCCTCTCTGTTAAGAGCATGGATGTATTAGGGAGAAGGAGATGTTTAAAGATGGCGCTCCATTCAGATATCTGAAAATTGCTTGTGGAGTGCATACACTGAAAAAGGCAAAGCAGGCACAAACAATCACTCACACCAAGGACAATTTGGGGTCACCAATCACCGCATGTCTTTGGACCGACGTTTGAACCAGCGACCTTCTTGCTGTGAGGCCACAGCGCTATCCACCGGACCACCGTGCCGCCCCACATCAGCTTACAGTCTTTGTTATATTCTCTTTTATTTTTTTGTATCATGCCAAATTTATTATCGGCATCAATCTTGCCCTCTGCAGTTGTGATGTTCATTTGCTTCTTGTTTGTGTGCTACAAACAATAGGCTCCACAGGAGCTCTACCTTTACATTTGATTTCCAAACCTACATCCTCACACACACACACCTGATCCACATTGCCACACTCAAAAAGGGGTGAAAAGCCGTCTGGTCAGTTTTGGTCAAAATTGGGAAGGTGTGGAAAAAGAATCTATGACATACTGTTGCCTTCAGATCAAGTATTTGGTGATGTTAGATGTGGTTTGTGCAGGGACCACTGATCTCTCTGCTTTAAGACTCTACAGGGGGGAAAGTCAGGAATGTTTGATCGCTCTGTGATGCCCAAAGTTCACGTCTCTCTCTGATGTCGTGTAGCCTGGGGTTTGATACCAAGATTTGTGGACTGAAGATGTTGATAGTCAACATTTTGAAAAATGTGTATACTGTACATACACACACATATATAAAATAATACATATAATCACTTCATGTTAAGGGGCTTTCAGGGACCAGTGTAGTATTAATTAAGCCCACAATAAGTAATGCAATTAATCCAACTATTCAACTACATTTCATGTATCATATTAATGGAGGATGGTACTGACAGGTATATCCAGCCTTAAAGTAAAAGGACACATTTGGCCCTATTTATCAGTATAACCTTAGTTGTCAGTGATGTGTCCATGCTTTTGGCAGTGTCACTTTACTGTCATGTCAGAGAAAAGCCCACAGAGAGAGCACAGACAAGCCCTATGAACTCTACCACTCACTGGTTCAAACCCTGACACATCAAGCACACAAACACACACACACATACACACACACTTGACAGACTGACAGAGCTGGCTGTTGGAATACCAGCAGATGACCATGGGAAATGATACACAAGGTCACTTACTTTTTATTACTCTCAGCACACTGTCTTCCATTGTACAGCTACAATTTTAACTTAACTCAAATTTAGCTCTGTCTACATAGACCTAACTGTGGTAGGCTTAACTGGCCCCTATGGTCATATTATTGCTGTAAAAATCACATGTCTCCAACACTGGTAACAGATAACACTGTCTTCAGTAATAGCACATGAAAATTTCTATTATCTTGGAACAAAAGAATAAAAAATTGCATTGTGATTTCTTAGATTGATCCTGCTCTTTCATATAATTCGAGGCTTATATTGGCAAAATCTGCATTTAAACTTTACCATCAAAGCTTAAACCATTTTGGGCCGTATTTGGGCAGTGGAAGCAAGTTGTAAAAACAACATTTGCAAACTTATTAGCAAACAATTACTTATTAACAAGTCCAGTTTATCAGTCTGTGTTTTTGGTGTCCACCAACTTCTGAGGGAAATATCTGGCTGTTTAGCTGCTAAATGTAACACCATGTTCACCAGATAGTCGCTATCTGTGTCTGTGTGCTGTCTGGTGATGAGCAGGTTGTATACAGTGGATTTTTACAGCATTTTTGCAGCTAACAGCTTCTTCCTGCATCCAACAACAACCCTATGAAAGGGGTTAGCGTGAACCAAAAGGGTACATTTCTGGGCCAGATAGCTAAACAATGAGCTAAAAGTCACTATGAAGCTCCACAGTGAAGAGAGCTTTGGGTGATAATTTGTAGGTTCAGACCACGAGCAAACTGTCAACTTAGACAGAATGCTGGTCTTTGAACTCTCCCTAAATTTCTGGAGTCTTTCACTTATTGCTCTCCATTACAAAGATAAAAAGATAAATTCTCATCTTGATTCAATTAGAACAAGACAGTTAATATTCTGAAATGATAACAACAATGGGGGAAGAGGTATGCAGAAAATGTCAAAATAACAGCGCAGGGCTGAGAGTAAAGATGATGTTGGCTTGTAAGAGGTACATTAGAGGACAGGACAGATGTAGGGAGGTGTTGCTGTGAGACAACAACAACATAATCGACTCAGGAACATTGAACGCTCCCCTGTTACCGTGTCCTCTTATCCTTGTTGCTCAGCAGCAGCCTTTGTTATTTCTACAATAGCGGCATTGTGCTGGCATGTCATCCCTTCACGGTCATTGTTTCTCACCTTTAGCTCCGTGGCAAGGGAGAATGTCTCTGTGGAAAAGACTGTGACCTCCCCGCCAAAATTCGATTGTCATTAAATCACTCTCTCTTTCTCTTTGTTTCAACCCCTTTTTCTCTCTAGAATTTAAATTTGGGATGTAGTAGTGTCATGAGTATTTCTAAACAAATGATTTTTCCCCAGTGGATGTAAAATATCTTCCAACAAAGAACCATTTATACATAAAATACTGAAATTAGCAGTGATGGTGTTGTGAAATAATCATACAATCAAGCAGTTCCAAAACTGAGAACATGTGGCAATGCAAATCATTCAAAAGCTACTCACCCACTGGATTGTAGACAATAATGTAGATAATTGTTTTTTGATCTTTCAATACCTTTTCAGTTGTGCATGTGACATTCTCCCTTTCCAGTTTCTCTTTTTCTCTCTCTATCCTTTCCTAAATATTTCTTTCTTGCAAGCTCCCTCTCATCCACATCACCCATGTGGTACTGGTGATATCTCTGAGTCAGGGGACCAGACACATTCTCTCTCTCTCTCTCTCTCTCTCTCTCTCTCTCACACACACACACACACACACACACACACACACACACACACACACA
>JAPMOB010205803.1:0-11136 GCA_029875015.1 Lepomis gibbosus
AGGAATACATAACGATTTATTTCTATGTCAGTAGTTTGAGAAGAGTCCTGTTTAAATCCTTGTTCCATGTGCCCTTTTTAGACTTTGAGCACCTGCCCTTCCAAAGGTCTCTGCACGGCCCTGGTGTGAAGCATATATAAAATGAATAATAATGTTCGTGGTGATTAAAACCTGCTTTCAAATGGAGGCATTATGTGAAAAATTTAGATTTTTTATGCCGGGGGCGGGGATTTACAATCATGATGCCCGCTCAACAACCGACTATCTGTCAGTCATCGCGATAGACGATGGCATCACCCTAGTTTTTAAGTAGGCAACTTTTATGTCTTATTCACCATAATGTCTTGCCTCTCTGTCGAAGAGGAATGTGGCTGCTGTGATTCAGAAGGTTACTGTACTGAAAAGCATGAAAAAGTCTTGTCATTTCAGCACAGTGGACCCCCCCCCTGCACTCAGCTGTTTGTAGTGAAGTGTCAGGACTTTGACGATGACAACACTGGCCATGTTCCTAATAACTTTCTCTTTGACCTATGTAAGTTGCAAATACAATAGTCTAACAAAGTCCGAGTCTAAAATCCATCACATGATGGGAGTAGACTCCTGCGTCCAGGCCAGTGGCGTGGTCTTACGCGATATGCAGGTGCACACCATATACCCAAAAGGTCAAGGATTTTCGTATGTGGTAAGAACAATGTTTTGTGGCAGAACTTTCACACTTTCATTCATAAATTAACTTTTGGGGTTTCCGTGGCCTTTGACCGGGATATGACGTCACTTACCAAATAACAACACAGCTGCATGGCAGTCGCTCAAGTTTGAAATTAGCTATGTGAATCACTAATGGAGAAATGAAATGTAGCCTGCATGCCCATGCATTTCAGCTGATATAGTACATAACCTACGTTTGGCAATGGTTTTGGATGATAGGCTAAGTGTGCTTGAGAAGATGTGGACCACTTTTTGTGGCCTTACTGTATATTCTATAATGAATGAGTTTTGACGATAGAACTACTCACATGTTGATGGTTATTTTTACTTAGCCTCAGCTTTCTATTTTTGTAAATAATAGTTGCACTCTAAAATGTTCATTGAAAATTGCCAGCTGATAAAAACTTTGCTCCAGGAAACAAACAAGGCTAAATGTAGCTCTTAACTGGCTTAGTTAGATGGTGATTAACTTATTTAAGCTAAAAAAACATACAGTTTACTGATTTCTGCATTATATTTCATTCTATTTATATATTTTGAGTTGTCACCTGCCATCTGAATTATGTGTCCCCTTTCTATAAATAAAGACATTTATTGGTGTACAAAATGTCTCCAGAATGCAGAAAATTAAGATTAATTTTGTATATTTCATCAGCGAATATTGCTGTAAATAGTATTAAAATATATTTTAGTCTTGTTCTCATGACCCCGATATTTTGCATTGTCACGTCCCATGGGCTAAGTGTCACAACTCTAATCTGAGCCCTTAAATGTCCCCACCACACAAAGTGACGCCCTTGCCCACCTGTAACTGTGACAGGCTGTAAAAGTCTTTGCGTTGTTGACAACACATAGCCTAAGCAGTCCTTCAGAATGTTCTCTTGTGCATGTACATGCATACTGTCAGTATCAGTGAGTGGAGCGGTGCTTATGGGACGTAGCTCTGGGACAAGTCGCTTGGGGACGGGTGAGTATGAGGCTGGAAGGGAAAAATCACAGTATACTCACTACAAAAAACTAGACTACACCACTGGTCCAGGTGCACGAAACACAACTGCAGCAGCAGTGCGGGTGTTGGAGTAAAGCACATAAAGCAAACTGAATTTAATATTTTGGTATGGAAAGACATCATAGGTTAGGAATTTACATCATCTAATCTTATCGGTTGTTAAACAGTACACAATGGGGAATCAAGGCATGCAAATTTGCCAATATAGGGTTCACTTCAAATGCAGTGTGTGTGTGTGTGTGCGAGCCCAAGGGCCCATCATAACAGCTCGCACTGGGGCCCGTTGTTACTACCTTACACTACTAAATGAAGTTCTTTAAATGACTACAAACTAAAACACACAACAACTACTAAACCCACACACAACTAACAGCTAAGGCTAGAAAATTGATAAATAAATACAACCATGAAAAATACACTGAATTGACATGAATAATTACTTCATTGATAGACGAGTAAAATGATGAAACCATTAAAATGGCGACAGACAAGGTTTATAAATTATCTATCTATCCATCCATCCATCCCTTGTTATCATACAGGATATCTCACTGGCATAGTTCCCAGAGTTCCTATACCCAGCTTCTGGAGGTAAAAGATGCTATTGTTTTACGAACACCTAAAAATATGCTGCCATCCCAAATAGCACACTGAAAAAAACGATGAATGCTTTAATTTAAATTTTTTCTTAGTATTTTTTAATTTTGGCACATGTAATCTGAAAAGCAAATAACTGCAGAAGACACATGGAATCAGCTTTTAATTTCTTAATGCTGGGCTTTGATGCTGCACAGAGCATGAGATTCCTGATTTTGATATATTCCATCTTCTACCGGATCCCCATATGACCAGACAGCGTCTAGATAAGGGCAAGGCGATACATTTCGTGTTTGGCTGAAATGGTTAAGAACCCCTGACCTATAAAGTGTACAAAGGGAGCACTAAATCTGACAAATGCCTGACTCAAAGGTATTCAACTCAGTTGCAAATCTGTCAAGAGGGTTGATAACAATGTAAACAAACTGAAAAGTTAAATCACTTCACACTTTGCAGAAAAAATACTGCTGCTCCTTCTTGCTACTCCACTCTAATTTAAGTACAGTTACAGCTGAACCGTGTATCTAGTGAGCTTACATTATGTTTTTTAACTTGTACAGCTATTGTGAAACCCACAGACAAACTATTCTAGTGTGCCAATCAGTCATGTCTGTAATCACATGCTTTTTATTCTCCTCAGTTTGAAGATATGTGTTTAAAGTGGATGTAAATGTTCTTATATTAAATTATGAAAGTCAACATTAAATTACATTACATGCACGTATGGTAAATACTTGTTAAATGTTTGATTGGACAAAACAACGCCTTATAATTTAATGATTTAATGCAACACAGACAAAATAAAAGCAAAATGGCCAATTTTGTTTATTACACCTCTCTGACACAATGTCAACAAAAACATTACGTTAAGCTGTATTAAGTGAAATATTTGGATTTGGATGGAGCATATTACTTAGCAGATGTCCCTGCTATGATTTCACAACCATAAACCTAACGCTGTATCGGGACAGTTAGAGAAAATAGTAAAAATGTCAAGTGCTCAAATACTGTCAAAAAAATGCCTGCACACTAAATTCATACCCAAAATTGACAGCAAAAATCTTTTCATAATGCATCTTCATCATGTCTGTGATGAACTGGCGACATGTTCAGGGTGTACACCACCTCTCGCCAAATGTTAGCTGGGATCAGCTCCAGCTCTCCCTGTAAAGGATAACCGGTTATATTTGATGGATGGTTTGATGGAACTTCCCGATTATTGCAGTTGCGGGTTTACAGCATGAACAGGAGGAGGCTGAGCACACAGCCCTTGGGGGCTCCCGTGTTAAGCACTAGAGTGGAACACCTATCTAGCTCTCCTTGAGCAAAGTAATCACATCAGCTGAGCCCTGAGTATAATAAAAAAAATGACAGTGTACGTACAAGCCAGACCATGTATCTGTGATTTTATGTTAAAATATGCACCGATATACTGGAGCCACATGGAATAAATCCATACTGCCTATACCCAAAACCCAAAACATGGCAAAGCTAGTGGCAAAGTTTGAAGCTGGGTCTTGAACAGCCCATGGTGATTCATCCCTGCACTTAAGCTGTTACAGCCCTCATATTGCTGGTCGATTTTTGAAGGACTGATTTATTTAACACACACTATAGTGTAAAACAAGAAGGAAGAGCTGTTGTTGCGGTTGCTTGTCATCCTCTGTGTCGATCGTGAACGAGTCGATCCTATGAGCCAGCTCTTGGAGGATGAAGGAAGGGAAGGATGGGAACGGACTCCCGTCTGGAAAAAGAAGGCATGACAATGGACAAATTACACTTTTATGTAACCATACTATTTAATTTTCATTAGTAGGTTATTTTATACAACTAGGAACGTTATTCTCGCTGCACCTGCCTCGAGGAACACCTTTGTGTTGTGTTGCATGATTTTTGTGTTTCACCTGTTTTATTATGATCTGATGTGGAGTGTTTAATTGATTGACATCCAATCATATTGGAGCAGAACGCCCACCGGGAGAATTCCCAGTACTCCCGTCTGTCCAGTCTGTCCTTGTATTGAAGGAGAACTGTGCATCACTTGTAAAATGCAACAGGACTGTTTAATCCACCCAAATACACTCCACCTATGCATCTAAAAAAATGTTGTTTCCTGAATAAATAACAGCTGGTAGCCTACTGATTGAAAACCAACAACATTCTATTTAATGGATTTGCAGTCAGACATTGCAATAAAATAAAAAGCAACCAATGTGAATTAGATAAAAGAAAAAGGCTTATTTCCATCAAAGTGAATGGGGAGTGAAAGTATTTTGTTAAAGGGCAATGCAGGCTGCTTTCCAACACAGCCACCAGTGGCATGGTATTCACTCACAGGATTTGAGTTACATTAGTAGAACAATAAAGCCTTAAACTGAAAAGTTATCTCCTGATTTTCTAAATGTTTGCATCTGTCCGGCTCATTAATATCTGGCACAAGCGCCCGTCTGTACCACAAAGGAGTCCAGGGCTGTATGCACACAGCAGGGCTGTCCCGAAGCATAGGCGACACAGGGCGCAAAATGTCAGGGGGCGCCGCAAGAGAAGGTTTTCAACTCTGCGCGAATCAACTGCGCTCAGCTGATGCCATACCAGCGATTTTAATCATGTGCGCTGTGAGTCCAGACCATACAGTCTATGGTCCAGACAGTAACACAACAGTTACAGTTTTGAAATGTAAACCCATTGTCTGACAGGGATTTTATTAAATTAGAAAAGTTGATCCACAGGAGAAAACATTTAAAAGCAGTAGTTGCAGAATGCCTGAAAACCTTACTGTGTTATATTCTATTCAATTTTAATATTTTGTATTGTCACCTGCCACCTGAATATTGTGTTATCTTTATATAGATATAGAATAACCATAAATTTGTGCAGAAATATTCACCAGAGTGCAAGAAATCAAGTCTTTATTGCTAAAATTTCAAATCTTGCCAAGGGCTCCAACACTGTCACAGCTTGGATGGATGAAAAAACGATCTCAGAAAGAAGCAGACAGTTTTGCAGTTGCATTGTGATTTTGAAGGTTGTATCCAGGCTGTCAAACAGACTCAAACTGACGTGAAAATAATAATGATAGAAAAGCTAAACCCTACCGCTCACAGAGTTCAGAGTAAAAGTGAAACGCTGTATCAGCTGACTACTGAGAAAGGGGACAACAATATTAAGGATCAGCATCAGCATTGCTCCTGTGCAGCTGGGTAGGTCTGTATTCACTATTAAAATTCTTAAAAAGCAGAACAGTAGGGCCATATATTGTTACATTCAGTAGTAAGTTAGCTAACGTTAGCTAACTAACATTATATTAGAAAAATCCACAGCCTACTTTTTTTGGCTTTGTTTGAGGTTTTGGAAAGAAAATAAACCATACTACTTCTTTCAACCTCTCTGGGTAGTGAACTGGGTAGTAATTGTTGGGCTTCTGTAAATAACTTCAGAGACCTGCTCTTTATGAAAAGCGCTGTGAGATAACTGTTGTTGTGATTTGGCGCTATATAAATAAAATTGAATTGAATTGAACTACTGCAAGTCCCCCATGAACAGTGTTTGACCATATCTTGGAAAATACAGCAAAAGAAAGCTAGAAATGCTAAGTGTATGTTACCCAAAACAATATCACAGTATTTGCATATTTGATTGGTTTAGGCAAAGTCAAATCTCCCCCTACAGAAAATGGCAAACAAAGTGAGTGTCAGAGTGAATAATGAGTGGAAACAAAATGGCCTTTTAGTCTGAATATCAGGCTGTGTTTCCCTCAGCTGTGAGAAAATCACTTCAAAGTATCTGCAGCACCGCACTGCCCACCTTTTATCACTCTTTCTAAATACCACTGGCACACCACTTTTTCACTCAGTCTAAAAGAGCAATATTTCTTGTCACAGTGAAATAAAGTTTAGAATGGAACCCACTGCCAAAACTACTTAGAGCTAAAAAAACAAGTCAAGACAGAGAGAGAAGGGACTGGAGAGAAGGAAAGTATGGGAGAAAATAGAGAGATATTGGCATGCAAGCATTTGTGCATGGTCGGGCAAAGATCTGTGAATCGATAGGCTGATGGAGGGGCTGACAGAATGACAGCTCCATGCCGATCGTTGAAGGACATCGAGGAAAAGCGAGCGAGTTGTTGAGAGGAGGAGGTAAAGAAACATAGTGTTAGCGAAGGTAGGAGAGAAAGAGAGCGTAAGAGAGGATGACAGCAAGCAGTAATGAATGATAATTGCTCATCAAGTGGACGTGCTCCGTATGTGGGAGTGAACATTCACCCCCGTCATGCCTGTCAACACACACACATATACACACACACACAGAATCACACACAGCCACTGAATTGAAATTGCTAATGCAGGATAGTTGCATAGAAATATAATTTACAGATCGGTTTGGCCACTAGATGTTCTTCAGAGTATTCTAAAACAGCCACCACAGAGAGGACTATACAAATCCCACCACACCTAATCAGCAAGAAAGAAAAGCAAATGTTTCTATAAAGAAACAGAGGATTGGCTCAAAAGTTGGGAAGCCAGTGAGGGATCATGTTCTTGTCACAGCTTTAGCAATTCCTACCGGTTGGTTCAGCGTGTCTGTTCAGAAAGTGTAATGTAAACCTCTGTGAATTACAGCATATGGGTAGCCTCACTGTTGGTGAGAGAAGACACTGGCTGTCTGCACCCTCTCCTTTCCAACAATGAAGTTAGCATTGGCAAGCACAAGGGTTGGTGGAAAATGCCAAAACATTAAAAAAAAGACAGATTATAAAGCATATAGGGCCTATTTAAGGAAACAAACTCTAAAATTGTAGCATTAAATTTAAGCTCTATATATGGACGGATGTTGTGATCTTGTATGTTGACTACACCTAGAATACTAGAGTTGCAAAATAATGCTAATTGGTTTATATGCACATTTATAATCCTGATCTCAACACACCCTTGCTTTTTGCTGTAGTATATTAATGGTACAGTTGTTTTTCTTTGGTACTGAATATTGCCTCTCAGCCTAAATGGACTAAAGACAATTTATTTTGAAAGGGACAGGCTAATGCCCCTGTTCTAAATACAACCCGAAGTTAGTTATTGTACATTTGTCCAGTTCAACAGCTCGGTCAGCAGTTGGAGCTGCAACAGAGGCTGTGACACACAGCTGAGAGAGGAAATTAAGGTACATGAGAACCCAATTGCCAAATTATATGTCCTTAACTCCTCCTCTGAGTCATAACTCAGTCACATCTGAACATACAAACAATATAATACAGGATACCATTATCTCTTTTGTCCATGGCAAAAAAACATAACATCAACTTAGGGGATATGGCCAAAAATGTTATCACAATAAAAAGTGTTATATCTTTTGATATTGATAATTATCACAGTAAGTATCAAATTGTTATTTCTTTTGAGTTTAAAGGCTTATTTTTGCTCCCAAGTTAAAGTTGAAGAAGCCTGATGGTTAATTGAGATTTAAACTTCTTTATGGTCAACACTTGAGGCTAAACAGTGGATCACTTAGCAAATCTGAAGTAGAACTTTCAGAACAATTATGATAAAATCTTTTTCAACAAATATACAAGAGTAAAATTAAGTAAAAAACTTTTTTCAGTCCTTTTTCTTCAAACAAATAAACATCTTGATTTAAAAAAAAGTATATCGCATGATATCGCAATAATTATTATTGTTACAATTATTATTATTGTTACTGTTTTATTGTCCAGCCCTACAAAAACTGCGAATAGCTAATTCAAGATTTGTCAAAATGTAATAAACATAGGCAAAATAGGGTTCTAGCTCACTAACTGAATAATTGTACAAATAAAAAACAATGAAAAATAATCTGTATCGAAAGTGTTGCCAATTTGTATTATGTTCTTAATTCACTCCACTTTATTTTTTTTATTGAGTTTTTGTACATTTATTGTTAACAGTCAAACAAAACAAAGTTAAAAAAAGGTAAGAACAAGAAAAACAGGCCTATTCATGACATACTCTAATGCTAGAATACAAAATAGTCCCGAGAACATACAGACTGTACACAGTCTATGGATTGCACTTCCATGAACTAGTTGCGATATAGTGATAAAACGTTTCTTGGTGTTGCACAAAGTACAGTATATGTTCTCTAAAGGCAATACTTGTATCATTTCTCTATACCAATCTTGTAAGAAAGGCTCCCTACTGGAAACCAAGTTATTACAATATAGATGAGTAAGTAGTAGGAAGGAAGAAACCTTAAGAGAGAGAGACAAAGAAGAAAATTGGAAGGATATGGGTTTATCTGAGAGGATATAATGGAAAATAAAAATGGTGAGGGAACTAAAATGCAAGGGAGGGAGAGTGAAAAAGGTGCAGAAGGATCTAAATTCAGCCTTAAAAGGAGAAAGACACTGGAGATCCCAAGACTGCGAATAGCAACAATAAGAGCTACTACTGTCAGAAACCAGGGAGCAAGTAGAAAATGGGAGTGCACAGGGAATTGACTCACCATCATCATATCCTGAGGACACAGAGTAGAAGCTTGAGCTAGCTGTCTTTAAAATAATTAAATAAAAAGCAGAGGATGGTAATCTGACCTGTCTTGATCTGTACAATCTGCTTCAGGCTGTTGCACATGGAGTAGAGAGGACCAGCAAAAAGACTTCTGTTAATGGGTACAGCTCAATTTGAAGCTCATAACAAAAGGTCCGGAAATCTTTGAGGTGTCTCTGAGGAATTTTAAGGATGTAGAAGATTTAGAAGTTCATACTCTCACGGGATGGCCAGCGTTTGATGGTGCAAGCTTGGCGGGATGGAAGGTCTTAATCAAAGCCTGACAATAGGATCTAATGCACACAAGTATGATATAATTTGCCTGTGCCTTCAAAAACCATAACAAACCACTTTTGAAAGAATACATTTAAAAAAAATATTCTGATGTGACAATGCTTTGGTAAAGATTTGTTTAGGTGTGGGCACAAACACAACATTTTATTTTTGGTAAAGAGTTAAAAAAACATTCTGGTGCTCTTGAAAATTACTACTTTGTTAAGGTTAGACGACATAGCTGTTCAACAAGTAAGCTACAGGAAACAAAGGATAGAATGTACAATGTAGGTTGTAGTATTCTCAGTATGTAAATCATGGCCAGTGTTGGGAAGGTTATTTTGGAAATAAAATAGGTTAACACTTAAAAGTTTAGAATTTTATTCAAAGTAGTGTTATTTTTCAAAATTTCTAATATTTTCAAAGCTTGACAGCCATTTAAACCGGCAGATTTTATTCAGATGTAACCCTCAATGTTATCATGAACATTTTCACAAGTAAAAATTGATAATTTAATCACACATTTTTTTCCTAGTAACTTTAATGGATCACAGTTAGATTTATTTTTTCAATTAAATTACTTAAAGCCCCCCTCCAGGCAGTTTTAACTGCCGTTTTTGATGAACGTTCTTTCTTAAACAGAGAATAATCGGGCGTAACATTACCATGAAAACCAAAAACTGACCGGCTGGAGCGTTCACTAATGATATGCTGTGTTAACATCACTACACTGTAAAGTTCAGTCTATTTTACTGTCTGGCAGGAGCAGCTATTATTTACCCATGATAGGAACTAATGTGTGCGTATCAGCTGTTATCAATCACACAGTGGATGGTCCTGTCACACACTGAACACGATGCATTGGTAAAACGGCCACTGTATATAAGATGGGGGTAGGTGAAAGTGCGATGCGTTTTTCGTAAATTACATGATCAATTGGTTAGCTAGTTCAAAACAATGTTTATCGGTTTGATGCTCTGACTTAACGAGGCGTGACGACGCAACAGTTTTTTAACGAGGCGTGACAGTGCGCCTGCGGAAGCTTGGAGAATGACGTATGACTTATGGAACTATAGTCATACGTCACAACCCCGTTTTAACAACTAAGCATTTTTTACAACTTTGAGCACAAAATTGAGCTATTTGTCAAAAAATAATTGGCGAACTATGTGGGCAATCAACATTGTAAGGAAATGACTCAGAAAAATATGAAATATCATAGAAATGTCAAAATACACTGGAGGGGGGCTTTAACTGAATTACAGAGGCTGCGAAGAGACCAAAGAAGATGTTGCGTGAGGAAGAGAAAAAGAGGCCGGATATTTGTAAATATTAGACCGGCCTTTACTTGTTAACATGAGCTAAAAGAGCTGAAAGGATACAAGACAGATACCATGCTGGCCCTCTTTCAGTTGGACTAGTCAGAACTTCTTAGCTGGCTTGCTATCTCTCGTCTTGTTGCACTTCCTAGATGTTTGCCTGCGTGTCCAAAATGGCGGGCACACAGCGCAGCTGAGTCTTTGGGGGCAGCAGAGGGAAACAGCAGGCGACTTTTGTGGATGTAGAGAACAGGCGTGGGGGTTGAAACCATGTAAGCCGTATCTTTTTCTGCAGATGAGATCGTTCTGTTGTTTGTAATGGTCTAGTTCGGCGTCCAGAAATGTGCTCGGAAAAAACAAAAGAGAGAGAAAGATAAGTTAAAATGTTTTAATAGTGAGACATCTCCTCTAAGAGCTTTTGGAAAGGCAAGGAGGTGCTGGTGTTCTCCCCTCTTATGCGTTCAGTGACGTCATGGTCATATCGTGGGGGATTCCTACGCTTCCATGAGGGCTTGTCCAGTAGAAATCCAATGTTTGGTTTCAACTCTCAAACTTTTATTGTCATATGTAGGGTGTTGTGACATGGAACAATCAATTCTTTTTCTGAGAATACTCACAGCAACATCATACATTAATTAAAGCTGCAAGCAGCGATGGGCGGGCCCTCGCACCTGTAGCGCGTCGGGGTGAGAGCCGGTCGCGTTGCCTATTG
>JAPMOB010205804.1:0-38120 GCA_029875015.1 Lepomis gibbosus
TGTGTGTGTGTGTGTGTGTGTGTGTGTGTGTGTGTGTGTGTGTGTGTGTGTGTGTGTGTGTGTGTGTGTGTGTGTTCAGAGAGACGATTGCGCATGTGTGAGGACTTAAGGGTGATGGGATCTTTGAGCAGACAAAGGGGAATCAGTGCTACTCTCAGCATCCATTAGACTAACCCTATGGATCAATATTGATCCTTACTACCACCGAGCTCGGTCTAATAGGCTTCTGCCCGCCCTGATACAATGACAGCATTAGCGCACATCCAGATGGATGAATTCGGGTGTGGGAGGGTGAACCACAGCTCAAACAAGAGAGAGAGAGAGAGAAAAGGCGATAAAGAGGCTAAAAAGATTTACAGGTCCAGAGGAGAAAAGATGGGAGACAGTAATGTGTGCAAGACAGACACGAAGAGAGAGAGAGAAAGAGAGATATTTAACCAGAGAAAAAGATGGAAAAATAATAGCACCGTTTGAACCAGGAGGTGCATCCATAAAACACACTCTTGCTCTTTCAGCGTGTCAGTTACTTAGTGCATCTTCTTCTGACTAACCGTTTTAGAGAACATAAAGGGAAAGAGAAGAAGCCTCTGTACATCCATCACAGTAAAAGCATGAGACATCAGTGTGTGTGTGTGTGTGTGTGTGTGTGTGTGTGTGTGTGTGTGTGTGTGTGTGTCTGGCATGAAAGAAAGTGAAAAAGGAAGTGTGAGTTGTTTGTTTTTGGCCTTGTATTGTGTGTGTTTTCCTGTCTGTACTTCTGCTCTGACACCCTCTTGCTTGAATAATAAATAGTGATCAGCTGTTGCTGAAATTTGGCCACCTGACTCTTATTATTTACTCAGCCAGCTGAGTGGAGGGAGCGAGGGAAATGCTTTCTGACATCGCTCTTGTCAGAAAGCATTTCAGATGTCTGAGCAGTCTTTCCCTACACACTCACATTCTCCTTGTTTGTTATCTCAGTAATAACCAAGATGAAACTAAAAGACTCCTTACCAGAAGCACACATGGCATTGGAGTTGTTTAATATAATATCCCTATAGATAGGGAAAGGCATGTAAATACAGTCAAATTAAATATTACCTTAAGAAGGCTTGTCATGAGGTGGAGCCAGTTCAGAGCAGAGTAAGCCGCCGTGGTCTTCTACGTGGACAAGAAAACACATTTTCTCAAACACAGATAGAGTCCTACATGTACAGTGTTTTCTTTGTTAGAACAATATTAGAATTAACAGTTTTGGCTATTTCACATTTTTCTTGCATATGAGTCTTAAGTGACGTGAAGTGGGTTGGGCTCAGTTGGAAAAAAGTGATGCCATGTACTTCCGAGCACCAATCAGGATTTAGTGTTTTTTTTTAATCCAAATGTGATGACAGCTGTGGGGTTGTTTTTGCTTATGTTGCCAGACCACTGACAAATTTCCTGATCACACAGGAATCCTAAACATTTAGTAACTAAGTCTGTTTTCTTCCTGAACTTTAATTTAGATTGTTGCTTATTTTGTCATGAATATTTAGTGTTATAGGCTTACAATCCCTATTATATAGGGCGTAGGGGTTCTCAATATACAGCAGTAAATTTCAGACACTTACTAATGATCATCATTTTGTGTTTAAAGTTGCAACAGTATTTTATTTATCTATGAAATGAAGAGCATTGTAGTGCAGGCCATATAACTTTTTTTATTTCAGTTTCATATTTCAGGGCACCATATTGTGCAGAAATCAACTCCAACCACTTTTTTAAGAACTTTAAATTATCAATAATAGGCTATATCTAATTTGTTGAAGATATTATGTACATTCAGAATTTGTTAATGTTGGTCTTATCCCCCCCACTTCTCAATCATGCAAACACTTCAAGAATGAATCAACCATTAACATATGGATGAGTTTGTTAAAAAGATTTCAACAGTGTTCTAAACCTGTCTTTGATACTCTGCCCAAAAGGGAAAAAACAGACTTGGAAACTTGACCGAGTAGGTCAGCGCCTCATGAATTTCCTCATAATATAGCCTTTGGATTTAGTTCACGTTTTCGTTTTCCTTTTGCTTCTCAGAGGCATCGTTTGGGGATAGCTAAAGCCTGCAGGCTAGTCTTCACGCAGGGAAAAAAGAAGCTGGAACACAGTCTGAGCTTTGTGCAGGAGCTTGCTTATAGAGCACATAGTGTTAGGGTAACCAGGCAGTGCAGCTGGCCTTTCACAACTATGCAACTTTAAGGCAGTGTTTAAATCAAGATGCAAAAGACAAGGACCCTGTTCTCCCAGACTAACACACACATAAAAGGGAAAGAAAGTGAAGGAAAGTCAAACAGGGAAATGTGGAAAAGATGAGCCTCCAATATAGGCCTTCAGTATCTACTGTATTAATGCAATTTTGGCAAGAATAAAAACATTTTATTTGATTTAAGCAGTGTTAATATTAAATCATTTGAAGCCCCCCCTCCCCTCCTTGTTTATTGAAGGTTAGAAGGTCACGTTGCTGCCTAATTGACATTTGTAGTACACTTTTACAAATAACTGAGTGAATAACTGTAAGCTGTTAGCAAATTAACAGTAAAACAATTTAAAAACTTTCACAAATACAGTGGTGTTGGATAAATTGTGTCTGACTGTCTCTCAGTCTGACTGAAGCATTATGTGTTGTCATCATTATTTGAAAAAGAAATTCCACCATGTGCTGCTCCTTTAGGTATCATCTCTGTAACACTTTTTTATGACACTGGAATTGTTTCCAAAACAGCGACCAATGGTAGCAGGCCGCATGCACACAAAGTCAGTCATTGTGACAAAACTGTTTGGCAAGAAAGATGAAAACATGCAAGCAAGTTCATCCTCCCGGCCCCCGAACCCTCTCCGTAACATTCCTTTCATAAATGTGCAGTGCTGAAGTATTTTTTTAAGAAACCGGAGAGAGCTGGTATTTCGAGGGGCCCATTATGGAGCTACTTTTATGGCAAGTTACTGTTATCACTATCAGATCTCCTCTTATGCTCTGACCCCTGGTCCAGTAGTTATTTCAAGGTTGGATGACTATACTCTACTAACGCCCACTCTCCACCTCACACACATGCATACACACCCACACACTCACCACCTGGCCTCTGTCCATGTATGTACACACACACAGATGCAGAGAAACATAAATATCCTTTTACTCCCTCTTGTTAATTTATGTGTGTTAGCACCTGTGCGACAATGAGCCTCTTGTCTCTGACAAAAGCGTGAGCATCAGGCGTGGCAGCATTCTACAAGGAGGCATCAGGTAGGTGTCAAAACATGTTTATCCCTGCCACTTTCCATTCAACTATACTCGCCCTAATTGCTTGTATAATTTCATTAATGTGAAATATTCTGAAAATGTCAGGGAGTATCTTGTTTTGACGTCTTCTTTTCCTCTATGCAGCATCATGGCACTTCATCTCAGAACGGCCCTCCCCCTAGTTCTTTTTTTCTGCCTCTTGCAAGCATTCCAGCCCCTCCCCCCTTTAGCTCCCCTTGCCGGTATGGATCTGTGAAATGTTGGCAGGGTGTGCTGCTATGGCATGGAGCCTCAGTGATAGTAGCGGTGATGTGAGGGAAAGAAAAGGTGAGGAAAATCAGAAAGCCTCAGAAAATGGACTGATCGTCATTGTTCAATGAAATTCTTTTGTTGTCCCAATCATGACGTGCAGGCAGCACACAAGAGCAGCCATGTTCCGCCAACCAAAATATTTGTAATGTGGTCAGTGAGCTAAAGGACATTGCTCTTCATAGATATGAATAATCAGTGAAACTCTAACCCAGTGAGCTGATATGAGCTGTAGTGGTAGTGGATGTCAACAAGTGGTTTGATATTAACTGAGCCTAGATGTTCTGTAAATGATGTTGCTCTGCTTCTCATTGAATCAAGTCATTGAATTGTATGGTTTAAAATTAGTTAGGATTTATAGGTTATTAATGAGAAGGTCTGATCCATAGCTTAGAGTAAAGTACAATAAATCTTACTAGTGACTGAGTGCCTCTTACAATTGTGACAAACATGAGACAAGGCATGAAAAGAAAAGAAGATCACTGTAGGCTATAACAATCTCTTTTTATCTTTTTATTCACTATTCCGAACAATCAATTTGAAATGAACAGTCCTCACAGGTATTATTAGAAAAGGCCAAAACATTTATGTCAGGTCTCTGCATATAGTAATAGAAAGGATATACGACATTCTAAATCAGATAACATACTAATAATGAACGCTTTTCCAATAAACCACTTTGTAATATTCATCGGGCTCACACACAGAGTTATTCATTCCATTCATTAATACCATATTTACTGTCTAGTATTTTTTGCTCTGCTGTCTAGTTTCACTGTCCGTCTGCATTCACGTTCAAATTCCAAACTCATGTCTCTTGTCTGCACTCCCATCTCACTTCCTACCCCTCTCTCTTGTCTTTCTGTTCATCTCTCTGTCTATCCTCAAGTGGTTGCATTTCATTTTTGGTTACTCAAAAGAAAACATCCGTTTGCCTGAGTTACCACTATAAACATTGCGGTGGTTACAGTATTTCGGAAAGCCTAGCTGTGTGTGATACTTTGATGGCTTTCTCACACAATCAGAGGATTTAACTGAATTCACATTGATTTGACAGATGGCTTCTTTTCAGACTGCCTGGGTGACTTCAGTGCTGAGACCATCCACCATGTCAGAGATTGCATCGGGAACTTCCTGGATATCCCCACTCAGGTTCATGTCCTTTTTCAGTTCAAAGTCACTCTGCTCCTTGATAGGCATCTCCTCTGGCTTTTCATCACCGTTAACACATTCCTCTGTCTTTGCAGCGGCAGAATTTGTACACTCTCCATTCACAGCTGGAGGTGCACCTACTTCTGCCACATCCTCTGTAACAGGGCCCTCTAAATTTCCATTTTCCTCATTGCTTTCGACCTCAGGCTCTGGGCAAGGGACCTCTTTCATAGAGGCTTCAGTTACCTCTTCAGACTCAGCAGTAATTTCGATGGCAGAAACAGATTCTGAGATGACAATTTCAGGGACAGATTCTGCTACTTCTGGCTCAGTGATGGAGGGTCCTGTTGCAACAGATTCTTCTTCTATAGGCTGATATTCTGCAGGGACCTCCCCTGCTTCAGTCTCCAAGACCTCAGGTTCTTCAGTGTCAGCCGTTGCTACAATTGGTTCTGGCTCAATGTTCTCTACTTGTTTCTCTGCTGCAGATTCCACTGCAACAGCCTCTTTCTCAGGCTCTGGCTGTAGTACTTGCTCTTGTTCGGGCTCTGATGATTGTTTAAGCTCTGGCACTGGTGTTTCCTCTGGTTCGGGTTCTGGATCTGGTTGTTGCTTGGGCTCTGGTTTGAGGGTTTGCTCTGGTTCTGTGGCTTGCTCTGGCATTGGCTCTGCAGCTGGCTGAGTCACTGGCTCAGGTTCAGGGACAACAGCAGGCCCCACTGTCTCCTCCACAGTGGCTTCCAGCTCAGTAACAGTCTTTGGCATGGGCTCTGGCTCTTGGTCTTCTATACTGGCTGGAACAACCTCTGGCTCTGGCACAGATTCTACAGCTACAGCAGGTTCTTCTACAGGGAGCTCTTCAGGTGCAGCTGCAGACTCAGGTTCAACATCACTTGGTGCAGGTTCTTTTAACGCTGCAGTTGTAGCCTCTGGGATCTCTGCTGGAGCTGAGTCCTCAACTTCCTCAACTACTGGAGCTGAGTCCTCTGCTGCCTGAACAGATTCCTTTGCTGCTGCACCAGGTTCCTCTACTGGAGCAGCCTCCTGTGCTGCTGCAGCTGGTTCCTCTACTGGAGCAGCCTCCTTTGCCACTGCAACTGGTTCCTCTACTGGAGCAGCCTCCTTTGCCGCTGCAACTGGTTCCTCTACTGGAGCAGCCTCCTTTGCCGCTGCAACTGGTTCTTCTACTGAAGCAGCCTTCTTTGCCGCTGCAACTGGTTCCTCTACTGGAGCAGCCTCCTTTACCGCTGCAACTGGTTCCTCTACTGGAGCAGCCTCCTTTGCTGCTGCAACTGGTTCCTCTAATGAAGCAGACTCCTTTGCCGCTGCAACTGGTTCCTCTACTGGAGCAGCCTCCTTTACCGCTGCAACTGGTTCCTCAACTGGAGCAGCCTTTGGTGCTGATGCAACTGAAGCCTCTTCTGGAGCAGCCTCCTTTGCTGCTGCAACTGGTTCCTCTACTGGAGCAGCCTTCTGTACTGCTGCAACTGAAACCTCTACTGGGGCAGCCTCCTTTGCTGTTGCAACTGGTTCCTCTACCGGAGCTGCCTTCTCTGCTGCTACAACTGGTTCCTCTACTGGACCTGCCTTCTCTGGAGCTGCAGGAGCAGGTTCCTCCTGAGGTGCAGATTTGGGTTCTTCTGGAGCTTTTACAGCTTCAGTTACTCCTGCCACAGCTGACCCCACAGCTTGTTCCACCACGTTGTCTGCCTTAGCTGTCAACTCAGCTTCTGTGGGTGGGGCTACATTCTCCAATTTAGCAGACTCGTCTGCACCTCCAGCTGTTGCTGGGGTCTCATCCTTTGTCTCTTTGGGGTCGCTCACATCATATCCCTTCCTCTTCTTGCTCAGTTTGCCTCCCATGATGTCTCCTAGGAACAAGTGGATGAAGGTATCTTTTAATATGAGTTGAGATATAAAACATTGTCTAATTTTGCCTGTCTATTTATGCTTAAAACAACTACATTGCTCAGGATGTACATAAAATGTATCTTCAATACATAGATGAATATATTAATTCCTACAGGGAGTTTCCAATTCACCTGAATTGTATGGGGGCCTAAACCAAGCAAACACAAGAACATGGAAACTCCTTAAGAAGGACACAGCTGGCTGGGTTAAAACCCAGCATCTTCTTGTTGTAAGGGAACAGTGCTGTCCACTTAGATAGGTAGTTATTTTAGGTAGTTAAAATGTATTTACCACATGTGAACATTAGGGATGTGTTTTGTCAAACCTTCTACAGCATGTGACTTAGTTCCTTCAAATGTAAAACAGTGTTCTGTCAGAAAGGAGTACGGATAGAAGTCTATTGTCTAGAAGTAAACTAGAAGTTCAATTAGGAAACTACTCTCTGCCAAACACAGTTTGGCTAGAAAACAAATATAAATGCATGGGAACCTTACCGAGATGAGGCAAAACTGCAGACTCTCAACCCTTTCAGGAATGCTGGGTAAGGCTCATAGCCAAATAAGCCCAAGACTCTGAGTTGAACGCCTATGATTTAGATGTACAACTGTTCTTCTATGAAAGCTGTGTAGGGAGTCTCACAAGACACATACATAGAGGAGGTAATCCAGAAGCTGGATTCACATTCACATAGGCTACAAGATATAAATGTCAGAACATAATTCTCTGTATGAACTGCTGATCAGTGTAGAAGCACAATAATCTTTCTGAGAATGGAGCAAATCATTTGTGTTTAAATTTGTGATTGCCACAGATTTTAACTTCCTTTCAGTGACAGAATAGAGAACTGGAAGTTCAACTTAATCTTACTTACTGTGTTTCAGCAAACACTGAACAAATCAATCTGTTTGAATATGAGAGAGCCCTTAACCAGCATGTTTCTGCAGAATAGAGTTTACAGATTTATATTACATTCATTTTGAATGCCACAGTCTGATAATTTGATAAGCCTATTTCGGTTTGACAAATAGGCCACTGTAAATATAAAGCCTAGACAACATTGTTTTTTTTTTAAACTATGTCCCAAATGATACAAGCAGGACTTTTACCCTGCAAGTCATTACAATCTGGGAACTGTCCACAGTGCTACAAAGGTGCAATCAAGACAGGATGCGCCATGATAGGATGCTGCACATCCCTTACATCAATTTACAGTTAATGAGCTGTCAAGTAACACATATAAGTAATTATATCTGCTTTTCCAGGAACACCAGACTAATTTTGCTTTTGGACCTACTTCTAACTTATACTTTTTTATGTGGTCGATTTGTTATATGCAAATTTTCGCCAAATCCCTCTTGGTGTCTCCTCCAAATCAGACAAAGGCAACATGTAGATACAGTTTAAGGAGAAAAACTAATATTATTACATCAAATCACTGTGAATTTGCACAATCAAGCCAATCTCTGAGTTTATACGAAAGGTGAATATTTAGTAAACACAAAGCTTTACACGCCTGAGCAAGATAAAAGGAGACACGCAAAGGTAGCTTCGCCGGCCGGTAACAAAGGATGGGGATTCATCACCAGCTACAACTCACTGACAAAAGTAATGGGTAGGACTAAATTAGAAGAAAACACTGAATTCGTATTACAGAGTAGAGTATATGCCTATGCTGATATCCAGGGGAATTACACTATACACTGGTCACGAATACTTGAGTGATAAAGGCTATAGAGGGGTCTCCATCCCCCATTTCAACCCACCCACCGCTGCTTCTCTCAGCTGCTCTGCCCTTTTTTGTTCACGAGCATTTGAAAATGTCGTCCTCACGTGGAAAAGGAAACGAAATTTGCCACAGTAGCGTCGTAATAGCTAACAGGTAGTCCACCACAACTTCATAACTTTTTTCGCGCTTTCTTTGTCCCAGAAGGGTTTTAATCTCCTGGCCTATAACCTACTTAAAAAAACAGCGCTGCTGCCCGAGAAGACGCACTAAATCAAATTCCACCGCTGAAAACGTGAAAAAAAAATCTTGCCTTTATTATGCCAGCCTTGAAATGTACAAATCTGCATAATAAGAAAAGGGCAGCGAGAGAGAGAGTGAGAGAGGGGGAGAGAACAATGGGTACGCAGCAGTTCACCGGCATCTTTCTTTCTTGCTCACTTCTTTCTTTCTATCATTCCATTTACTTACAGAACATACATCCTAAACATTTTGCAGTTTGCAACAAAAAATAAAACAATGCTCTGACGTGACCGACCTGTATTTCTAGAGCGTGATCACTTGTCCAAGCTCCGGCAAGATGTGGTAATGGAGGTAAACCTTTAGAATGACAGCTGCAGATTCCGCCCCTGCTCTCCGAGGTGCAGTCTGGGACTGTGCTGTAGCTGAGGAGTGCCCCTCACAGTTTTCTAGACATCTGTCGCTATCACAATCCAGCCTCTAGCCCACTACTGCTCCGTCTGCAATCTATACCCTCCCAATCTTTAACCCCTCCCCTCCCTCGCACAACCACTCTTTATAAATACATCTGCGGACTAAGGGTGATTAAGAGCGGAATGTCACTTATTTAACATTGAAAAATGCCCATTTCTCATCTGCTCTTGCTTTGATAAATAGTAATGCNCCCCCCCACAACACACACATATCTCACCACAGGAGTATTGCTACAATATAAATTATTCATAGGAGGCATTATGTCATTAAAACCATTTGAGCAGCCCACACACACAGAAACTTACAGTGATTCCTCTTTTTTTGTCATACATAGTAATAATGAAAAAGTAGTGTAACAAGTTTAGGTAAATTATAAATCAAAACAGATGTTATTTGATTAAAGTGCTAAATTGAATCTTTGAAAAAAATGTGTTTTCTTTTTGAGCAGTGTTAAACTGTTTATATGAACATATATGGATATAAAGAGGACCAAAAGTTCACTCTAAACATTGCAAAGTATTCTGATAATTGTGTCTCTTTGCTATTTGCCTTCCATGTGTTAATGGGACATGGTTGGTCCGGGTGAGACTTAATGAAATTCAACAACTGACCCTTCCAGGTGAACATGTTTTCTGGTTCAACAATTTGACCCAAGCAGCATGCAGCTGACACACTGTAGATTGGGGTTTCTGAAAGGTATTTATTACTATCAGATATATTATTTTAATATTAATAAAATAAAGCTGGGGAACTATGAAGACATTTGAGCTGTCTCTGACTATATGGACATTAGTCTTCAGGAAGTATGAAGTGCTGCTAGCAATGAATCTCATGTAATCTTATTTAAAGTGCTAGAATGTAATTTTCTTAGTAGCCACAAAGCATCATATCTCTAGCAGCAGTCCACTACATATTTTCACTTGCAAAGCCTTCTTCTAAAAGAAAAGGCGAGATTGGGTCTTTCCCTGGCATTGTATTACATGTTCCCTGCTGGATATAATTTGCCCCAGTGGTTTTAGTAGTTTCGGGACGGGTTTTCTTTTCTTACCCATTCTTATGGGGTTTTTTTCCCACGTAGGGATCTTAAAATAAATATATTTATCACTCATGTTTTGCAGAGTCAATACCATACAGACAGTATTACTGAGAAGACAGCACCCCCTCCTGTAACAAGAGCTCATAGTACAACACAGCATCTATATAGAAAACGTGTTGGGCATTATGATAATAATGATACATGATAAACACTTTGGATGTAATGAAACAATTTGAATTTCTTATGCAAATATCTAGTTATATTGCACACTTGAGATTTCTATTAAAACTATGTGTGGCTTTCAGATGATGACAAATGAAATATTCCTGATTGTTTAGTGTATATTTTCACACATGAAAAACCCAGACAGTAGTATAAGAAAAAAAATTAAAGAACTGTGACTGTCAAAAGTATTAAAAGAAAAATAATTTGTGCTATTTATTGGATGTCATTAGACCTATGTTTTGAATGTATAAAATGCTCTACTGACTAGATTTTCTGCTGTTCAAATGACTGTTCCAGTTTCAGTTCCAGACAAAAAAAAATAAGATCAATCTTGTTTGTTTTCCCCGCTGACAGCAGAGCTAAACAGTGACAAAGGGGCAGCAAAGGCTGAGTTTCACATGATGCAAAAGCTCTGGAATGCACTCCCAGGAGTATAACCACCATCCCAGCCAACCATACTGCTCCACATATCACATATTCACAGGCATGGGGAGGCCTTGGAACCCCCCTCTCTAAGTTATCACGTGAATGTCCAAAACTCATCTGTCTGCACATACTGGTCCCGTTGACCTAGACTGACACAAAGACTGAAGAGGTAGAGAAATATAGAAACAGGTGTTGGGTGCTACAACAAGCTATGGGCCAAAAGCTCAACACCAGAGCTGTAGAATGTGTGCAGGAATGTGGAAAACGGCTGGGTCTGTTTTGAGGCTTTCCCGGTGTGGGGAAAGTTATGCACTAGACATGTAATATATTTTGTGAATACATGAATCAACTGACAATAACTTGATTTCTTCCAAAAATGTTCAAGCTTGATACTTGGTGATCCCTTCAGAAGTTAAAGCCAATTTCCTATATTTCCTATATGTCTATATTCAAAGTCTTTGAATATAGACAACATATACGATGTTTTCACCACAACTCTCAAACCATTTATGAAATGGCCCAAGGTGTGAAGTGTAGCCTGAAATGGATGATTTTGAGCATATAGCCCACTCCTTTATAAGGTGCGGCAGACACATAAAATATGACGTTGAAAGTTGTTGAAAGTCAGTACATAACTGTGCTGTGTGGCACAGTGTGTCTGGGCATCATTCATTCAAAGAAATGTTATTAGAAATCAAAGTATGGCACCTGGACACCAACTCATATCTGCTGGTAAATTTGACCAGATCCAGCAGTATAATTAGATCCAGCGTAAAAACAGTGTCCTAATGGTTGAATACAATGTACGAATTGTGATTATCTGCATTCATTTTTTATATATTTTGATCAGAATTTTGTCAGAATAGATAAAAACAAAATCAAGATACAAAACAATCTCAAGTGAAATAGGTTAAAGAGAGGAGATAGTTTGGTTGTGATTTTTACCAATTCAATTTTAGAAAAATATTAACAGCACACCCTACTGGACACTTAGCAGCAGGGAGAAATAATATAAATGACAAATAATAGAAAAACTTCATGGCTATAAACAACATTATAGATAGAATTTAGAGAAAAGTTTCCATTTATTCCACTTCCACGTTTCCACTGAAATGAGCTGTCCTTATCACTAAAGCTTGACATGACCTGACTGTTTCTTCTGAAACACACTCTCTGTATTTCTTAGTCATTTTCCAATTAGCATGGACCTAATAAGGTGGTAGTAATGTGCGTAACAAGGGACCCTGACGGTTGGTGAAGATTGAACATTTATTGGCCTGCAAATCGACTGGTTCAATTTATATTTAGGCTATTAGACGCATCTTAATCCCAGGAACTCTGCAAACAAAGCTGTTTACTAATGTGACTGGGTTGCAAGGCCTGAGGTGATTGAAACTAAATCATTACCCAGCAGGGGCTAATTTAAATTAGTGGCATCTACAGCTACCAGTGGCATTTCCGGTGGCATTTTGAGATGCCGCGGCAAACAATAAATAGGTTACATTAAACGTGACTCTTGCTTTTTACATGAAGAAATGCACAATAGCCTATTATATAATAAACTACAGTTGCATATTTCTCTCGGTCCAGGTTTATTTATTGATTTACTGAATCAGCGGCAGATGCCGTGGCATCTCACGGTAGTTCAGTAGTAACTTAAAATACACAATCAGTGGCAGATGAGTGTAGCCTAATGTTAGATTGCAACCAGTAAGCCCACACAAACAACGGCAGGTCCCTGGGTGAATCTGTTGCATGTCGGGGTCCTCAGAAATGTCACATAAACCGCAAAAGGTGCCGTGGCACCTCAGGGAAAACCTATGGCATCTCAAGCTGCCACCGGAAAAGCCTGAACAAATAGTGGCAGGTGCCGCGGCATCTCAAGCTGCCCCCGGAAATGCCACTGTTTGAGCTAGCTGTCTCTTACATTACTTAACCTTTTGACTAATGGTGGCACTATCGATTGTTGTTGGAAAACCCAAAGTGAATAGTCCTCTAATACACTGCCATACAAAGAGTATAAACATTGTGTTGCAGGTCAAACATATCTCAAAATGTGTACAATGCATGCGATACTCATGCAATGTAATGATTCTTGATCCCATGAAAATTACCTTTTACAAATCAAAATCGTTTGACAGAACGTATTATTTAATCAGCGACATTGTATGTGTTTAGACTGCTGGGCAGACATGCCACCCCCCAAAAAAGCGCACTGTCTCTCTTTTTCTTGTAAATGGTGAAGACAAGTGGAAGAAGTAGCCTACAATTGTCAGGCAATTGTTGATATCACTGTGTTCTCCGTCAGCTGATAAAAAAAAAGTGATACCATGACATCACTTATTGGGATGTGGCCAGAAGTAGGCTACTGCTTGATAGTTTGAGCCACTCAAAAATAGTCTAGTTATGTCAAATCCTCTTTTTTTTCAAAACTGCATTACCATCACATTTTGTACAAATAAACTTTTATCCTTATAATAATTACTGATGGATAATAACGGCACTTTATAGCTACTTTACTGAGTGTCTGCTGTGCGGAGGTGGACCCAGGCTCCCGGCGCGACCTAACAGTCAATGAATGTAACGTACCCTTGGCCACTTGGATGAAGGCGGTGCTATTGGTGCCCAAGAAGCAGGGCCTTGCCTTTGTGGTTATAGAAAGAGAAGATGGCTCCCGTTCTGGAGAAACAGCTCCCGGGCGCAGCCGGGGCAGGCGACAATAACAACGAAGACGAAGAAGGACAAAACCTTTGGCAAGTTCTGCTATACTTTTAACGACTTCATACTTGTCGTGGTCCTTCTGGGAAAAGCACAAGCGCAGTTGTTCTGCTTTGTCACTGCCGGTTGTTCACAATCAAACACCGGCCCGGCTAGCAGTAACATTAGCACTACCTAAAGCTGGGCGTTCAGTTTGCTAACGTTACTTCTGTTAGCAGCTCAGCTAACGTCAGCTAAGTATGCTACTGCAGAGTAGCTACATTGGAGTTGGCCAAGATTGTTTGTTAGCAAGTTTTCCTAATAGAAAGGATGTTGTTGAATGAACGACTCAAGTTTGAGCAAGCCATTCATAGTGTCAGGGGCGCTGATTAACTTAGTTCATGCTCATGTCAGGACAACACCTTAAAACTAGCTCCTTTATGCAGGATACAACAAGCTAACAGGAACGTTGACAAGTTAACAAGCTAACACCATAACCGACTAACGTTAACTGAATTATGCAGGGAAACAATATTGGCTTGAGTAAACGCTTATCATCAGGGGTCGAACTGCTATGGGGCTTCAACTTGTCAGGTTTCATCGATTCAGATGATAAGCAAACGTTACTTATTTCTAGCGTAACAGTTGCTGGTCAGTGGAGATGACTTATCATTTCCTGCTTTATTTTCGTGTTGTCGTGGACACATTACTGGGCTAGGTTAGCAGAAACGTTGGAAGCATCTCCTCGATCAATACAATAGTTAAGTTATGTAACGTTGGCCAAATACTGTTTAGGGAGCAACTTGTGTTTTGAGATAGGGATTTGTCAATGTGCCACTTGATTGTCAACCTAACGATAATTATGAGTCATCTGTGTGTCTGATTTTCTCTATGTTTCTTGTTATTTCGTGTAGGTCCTCGATACTGAGTGAAGTTTCAACTACATCGAGTTCAAAGTTGCCATCAGGAAAAAATATCCTGGTATTTGGTAAGTATTACTTAAGCCACATGTGTGAAAATTTATGCTTTTGCAGTGTATTTGTGGTAATCAGCCCTGAGGGGAGTGGACAGCCGACCAGCTGCAAAACCGGGTTGCGTTTGCCTTCCAAAAGTGTGGGAAATATTGCTTTTGACCATAGAGATTTCTGTGAGACATTGCAGCTTCTTACAGTCGTGAGAACATGTGCTGCTTTTGAGGTGGAAAGATTTCTTAGTCTAGATATGTTTTTGTATAGGCAGCAAGTGAAGTGATTATCTCTTGGTACGTCATATCCATTATTACTCTAGAATATCCATAGTTTTATGAATTAAACAATGTTAGAACTGCTATTACTAACAATGAATACTGTTATATTAGGGCTGGACGATATGGCCACAAATGGTATGTTGTTAGGTAAAGTTTAATATCTTTTGATATAAATATGAAATTGTTTTTTTTTTTCTTCAAGCTTAAAGGCCCATTTTTACCTCCTGAGTGAAGGTTGAGGAAACCTGTTGGTTAATTGTAGTTTGAACTTTTCTTTATGGTCAACACTTGATGTCAAACAATAGATCACTTTACAAATCTGAGGTAGAACATTCACAATAATTATGATGAAATCTTTTTCTAAAATATGAAAGTAAAATTAGGTAAAAGGTTCTTTCAGTCCTTTTCCTTAACACAGTAAACATCTTAATAAAATTTGTGTATGATTCAAGTGAATAGTCAAACATTTGTTGAATATTGATTGAACATATATTGTTATTGATTATTATTATTGTAGTTGTTTTGTAGTTGTTATTGTAGTCGTTTTATTGTCCAGCCCTGTGTTATATATAAACTAATGGACAAAATATCTTACAGGTGAGGATGGATCAGGAAAAACTTCACTTGTGGCCAAACTTCAAGGAGTTGATCACAACAAGAGAGGGAGGGGACTGGAATATCTGTACTTAAATGTCCATGATGAGGACAGAGATGGTGAGTTTACTTGCTGTAGCTTGTCTGTGGTTGTTTTACAGTAGAAACCTTTACAAAATAACAGTAGTGTAAAACAATCATTTCATTGCTGATTAAACAAGTATTTTGTTTTTTCTCTGCAGACCTTACTCGCTGTAATGTGTGGATCCTGGATGGAGACCTATACCACAAAGGCCTACTTAAGTTTGCTGTTTCGGCTCAGTCACTACCTGATTGTCTAGCTGTGTTTGTTGCGGACATGTCACGACCTTGGACCATTATGGAGTCACTGCAGAAGTGGGCCAGTGTGCTACGTGACCATGTTGACAAGCTCAAGATCCCACCTGAGGACATGAGAGAAATGGAGCAGAGGAGTGAGTAATGTTTAACTCGATCTGCCTATATGTCACTCGCATTGTGGATGGTACAGAAATTAAAAATCCAAATTGGTAAATCGTCACCAATGTGTGTGCTGATAATAAACACAAGGCTTTTATTTTGAAAATGTAGAAGGTTTCTGTTCTGCTGGAGCTAGATGGACATTTAAAACCACATGCCACCTTTAGACGCCAAAATCTCAGGTTTTGTAAACCTGTCCAGTTATCATGTAGCTAATTGTAAAGTGAACATGAAAATAATGAGACTGAAGATTGAATAGAATTTGATTGGTAGAGTCGTTACTGGTGGCGACTGTTGTAAATCCAAACGGGTCTTTTCTTTGTTAAAGCAGGCACTTGTTTAAAGTTCATATAAATAGGTGATTTGTTATGAGGTAGTCATTTTGTGTCTCAACACAAAAAACATCTGAGACATAAATGAAAATATTATATGCCTGCATTTTGTGGAATTCTATATACTAGGAGAAGGCTAAAATGAAATGGCACTGAGAAAAGGTGCCTGAAGCATCCCAGGAAGCAATTGCAGGCTTACATAATAAGAGCCAGACTCCAAGTGAGAGATTGGTTGCTGCTTAGCATGGAAGCATTATGTGAAATTACAGTGTCATGGATGTTTCTAGGTCATCATCAGAGAGGCCCATGATCCTCAGCTGCGTTTTCTGGCTGGAGGCAAGTTCTGCTGATCAATGAGTGTGATGCACTCAGATGTTGTTCTCCTGTTAATTTTAGACCTGGTCATTGCTCGCTTATGAACCGTTCTTTTGTGTTTGGGGGGAAAAATGCTCTTGGAGATGTCCTTTCAGACAAGTTACATCAGCCTGCAGGGTTTTTGCAGAAGGTTTTTGTCTGCCTCCTAAGTTTGCTCACTTCTGTTGCTCTTACAAGTCTGAAAGAACCTATCTCAAAGAAGTCAAATTGTTTAATAATTGCAGATGAATTTGACAGAACAGGTCTACAAATGTTCTCAGCATATAACATGCTTATACAGTAACAAGTCGTAACAAGTTTTCTTAACTGCTGACAGATGTGTGAAAAAGAAAAGGGAAGCTGGTTGCCAAGTGATGACTAAAGCTTATTGTTAATTAAAACGCTTAGTGGATATAATGACTTTTAATGGATCCACATTTTCAACTTTCTTTACTGACTTGTTTTAATTAATTAGATGAGCATAGTGAAACCGAGTCATAAAATGCAGTAGAAAGGAAACACTAGAACCTATACATTATACCTTTTTTATTAAAAAAAATCAATAGAAGCACTATGTACACTATGGGCCAGATTTACAAAAGGTTTGCGTGGGTAAAAACGTGTGCAAATTTGATCTCACCAGCAAAGTAACATATAAACTGATCTATTAACGGTGTGCATGGAGAAGACATCTTTCAAAAGTGCAAGAAAGCATATACAGTCTATGGATAGAACCTGTTGTTCGTTTAGAATTTTTGCCTTTAATGAATATGCAATTTGTGTGTTTCAATTTTATTGTGCAAAGTAATGGGAGATAACGTGCAAATAGTTTTTTTTCTATATGCAATGGGGTCTAACAAGCCTAAAAGCAATGTGAGTACAACAGCGTCTGTATTTAATATGTTTGAAAGGAAGGTGCAAACCGCCAAGTGTTGCACAGAGATGACTGCTGTTATTGTTGTGAGGAGGAGACACAGCTGTAATGAAAGAAGAAGAAAGAAATTAACAATATTAGATATTATTCTATATCAAATATATAGAAATATATTATTTGATGAACTATTTGAATTCAATTGTTTTTGTATTTTCCTTTAGCTAACATTCATGCTATTAAAACAAATTTCATTTCTCAAAGCAGTTTTTCTGCTGTCCCAAGTACTTAACTGCAGTCTTAGGCAGGATGGGCAGGTACATATGATTTCCACATAATCGGGACGCACTGAATGAAACAAACCAAGGTTTTTATGCAGTGGCCGCTTTCCCTCCCGACTCTCCATGGCGGAAACCATTAAAACATGCAAAACCCTCATTTAAAAAACTGCCACATCCATTGTGTTTGCACCTGTTGTCATCTGCGCAATAATTCTTAGTTGATCACACATAACAAGTACATGCAATTATTCTTTATTTGGGATGTTAGTAAATCCGGCCCTAAGTATTTCCATTGTGGAGTTTGTCTGTACCGTGGTGGTATGTTTCGGGAGTATTCACAATTTAGAAAATTTTTAAGGCTTAATTTTTAATCTGTTTGCCAGATTTCTGTAAGGTTCATCCTACTTTCTGTCTTTGGCCAAACATTGCAATCCCTCCCACTGACATGGTCAGATTTCCAGTTTAGCTGAGGCATGTCATCCAGATATAAAGCATCTTACATTAAGTCAGTTGTGATGTCAGTAGCATATTGGTGAGACCTAGTCAGATTACGTATTTAAGTGTGTGTGAGGGAGAGAGACAAGCTGACAGACACACAGTATGTGTGAGTGGCTTTTGTCCAGGGAGTCTTGCAGGCGTCTTGCATCATGGTGTCCTCCCCCTCCAATAGCAGCGTCAGGGAAAGCAAAGGAAGTAAACTGAGTAAGACTTAATACAGTCAGCGCCGGACGTTGTGACTCCTGCAGTGCTGTAACTGAAGTAGGCTGGCTGTTGGAGTCGTCTCAAGTCAAATTATAGGATCAACATATTGCTGCGTGGGCCACATGCTGAAATTAAAAAAAAAATTCACTGAGTGACTGTGGTGGAGGTGATGAGACAGGGATTTTTTAAAGCTTCAGTATCTGGGATTAGTGTATATCTTGAGTATTTTCTTTTGACTGTAGGTCTGTTGCACTTAAATTAAAGGAAACAAGTAACGTGACAGCTGTAAAAATATTTTTCTTCAGCTGATGTAAAATGTTTCTTACAATTGCCAATGAGACCAAATTTGGCAAAAACACATCTTTTGTTCATAGCTTAACTCAAGCCAAGGGTTTTACTGACATCTTTGAAGAAATGAATACTTACCGAATAACAATCTTGATGACTACTTCAGGTCTATTCTTTTGATTTATTTATTTATTTTTTAAGCGACACGTACTTAAGTTCAAAACATTTAATTTATTAAAGGCGGAACAGTCCTTGATTATGTGGCCAGTGCATTTTGACCTCACCTTTGTTTGTGGAACAGATAAATAGGTCTCCGTGAGTGCAAAGTCTGTCTGTCTTTGTCTCTTTCGCTTTGAATTTAAAGAGATACTCCGCCTAAAATCTCTCCTTTTAAGTATTAAGCTTTGGGAAACAAAATTGACATTTTTCCCAATTTTCTGACATTTTTAGACCAAACAACTAATCAGTTAATTGAGAAAACAATCAACAGAATAACGACAATGAAAATGATCGTTAATTGTAGCCCCATAGTCTCTTGCTTGTGTTTTCATTCAATAAATCTGCTAGTTATTTGCCATGTCAAAGCTCAGCAGACTCCTTTGTAGCTTACAGTATTTGCACTGACAGTTTGACTTCTTTTGCTGTCATTGAAATGTTGTCAAATGAGGTTCAGATAACCTCTGTATTTCAACTTAAGTAGGGAAAATATTTCTGGGTGATGTAAAATCTGCATTAGAGCCCAGCCAATATGGGAGTTTTAAGACCGATACCCATTTTGATATTTGAGGATCGGCTATTTTGACCGATATATATCCCCCCCTTTCAGAAATGCACAATATAAACAAAGAATACCCCTAACACGTGTTATAATGTCACAGAATGTGAACAAAAGTACAACAAAATATATTTAATAGTTTTAATAAATGAGAGTCAAATGTCAAGAAAGGTTAAAAGATTTAGTATAAACTGTAGAGTACTACTACTACTACTACTACTACTACTAATGAACATTAAAGGAAATAGTGTATGTAGCCTATTGTGTGGGCCTGCTAAACAGAACTATAAATTAAAAACAACTACTATAGCCTACGACACATAGTACAAATAATAATAATACCCTATTACTCATGTCATCATGCTGTCTTAGCTACTTGTTCAGCTCATGTTTATTTACGTTTCCCCTCTGGTTAGTTTAACCACCTATTAATGTTAGCTCTCTTTCACTGATAAACATGTTATTAGCTAGCTTTGTGGGGAATCTAGCCTAATTTAGCAATGTGCAGTGCTTACTGCTGTAAGCAATGTTAGTGCCCTCTGGTGGTCAAACTATGCAACACTCAAGACATGAGTGAAGGAGGAGCCAACTGTTTTTTTTTAAAAAGTCTTAAATTGGCTGTTATAAAAACAGATTTATCTGCAATTAGCTCATATCGGCCGATAATATATGCACAGTGATAATTTGGTTGTGCTCTAATCTTCATGTTAAAGCCCTAATGTACATACCCCAACTTACTGGTGCAAATGCACTGGATATGTAATCCTGTATCCAAGAAGCGTTTCCCTTTAGATTGCTTGGAATACCAGTTCTTGCCCCCTGTACTAAATCCCATGTTTGAGAGTAAAGGAGGCTTTAAATGGCAAGGCAGTGAGGTTTCGTGGGCTGTCCTCAACTGCATTCCCAGAGCTCCTGAGGAAGTAGGCCAAAGCTTCCTGCATATAACCCACCACCTTACACAGCAGCCTTGTAAACAGGAAAGTGAAGAATGGCATTTATATACATTATATAACGTTACATTCAGTAGTAAGTTAGCTAGCATTAGCTATCAAACATTACATTAGGAACAATACACAGCCTACATTTTTCTGGATTTATTTTAAGTTTTGGAATGGGAATAAATCGTACTTCTAATTTCAACCTGTCTGGGTAGCGACTGTAACTATTAGAGGTGCCCCAGGAACCGTGTTTGACCATATCTTGGCCTTGGCAAAAGGAGCAAAAAGAAGCTACGCAGCCATGAAAGTGTCGGACCTCTTTTCGAGAGACTCCTGTACTGTGCTGTGATTGGCCAGCTGTGTATTCAGGGCGTGGCTTAGCGATGGGTCAATGAAGTGCCATAGGTTTCTGTTGACCGACCCTACGATCTAATCTCTGGGACATAGTTTAAGGTGGAGCACAACAGAGCCTTTAAGTGGCTCAGTAGCTTTACCAAATGTACCACCGAAGATGACGTTGAAGCCTACAGAGATACCAATAAGAAACCACAAGAACCATTTTTTTTCCCCCAGGGAGGGTTAGCAAGTCTGGTCATGAATGTTTCAAATATATAAAACTACAGAAAACATTTTAAAGATATCTGATTTGTTATGAATTATAGAGTACTACTACTAACGAACATTAAAGTAAATAGTGGATTGTGGGCAACGCAGATAAAACATTGGAAACAAAACTAATCTTCATTTTTATTGGGCTCATCTGGAGCTTTATATTCACTAATGGTCTGAGTTCCTTTAATTTATTCCCTTTTTATCTTTCCACCAGTGGTGAAAGCGTTCCAGGAGTATGTTGAACCGGAGGATGCCAACCCTTCCTCCCCGCAGAGACGGGCCCCAACAGCAGGGGAAGACGAAGCTGTTGTGCTACCACTGGGGGACAACACACTCTCTCACAATCTGGGCATTCCAGTGCTAATAGTTTGCACAAAGGTAAAAAAATACCTGAAGCCCAATTACCCTTCTGTGTAAAGCCATAGACTCTATCTAGAGACAACTAATCTTCTGGTGTTGCCAGTCTATCAAAATGCTTCAAGGATTTGTGTCTTAGGTAGGACATTTGCTAGGTTCTCTGACCTAATACATCCTTGTGTTCAGAGCCAAAAAATGATACCAAATAAAATGTAATGTGTTACTTAATCATGGCTATGCAGTAGAGCAGTATTGTTCATTTTGCTGCAAAAGAGAACAACCTAATTCAAAAACATCACTGTTGTTTGTATGTCTCGGTTTGGTATCCAATATATATCCAATATAGTGTCAACTCCTAACCCTTATAGCAGTTGTTATAAAGCATGAGATTGAAACATTGAAACTACTACTTGACAAGTGCAACTTCCCATATTTCAAGCAGCCTCTACAGTTTTGTTTTTAGAAGTGATTCTTGTTATACCACCTATTTCCCCCTAATGAGCCAGTGCCTTTTGTTTAAAGGGTGTGTCCACTGGGTTTAGGAGTTCCTCTTACTTCAACGGTATGCTCAGAAAAGCCAAGGGACACTTATCTTAGAACAAGATCACATGGTATACCCCCTAAATAATGCCCAGCCACCCTCTCATTAGTTGCCGGGTTGTCCAGAACCTCTTTCAGGCCACCTGTGGTCATGGGCTATTGTTTCTCTAAACCCCTTACACCATGGGCTCTACTTTTTATTTTATTTTTTTACTTCTGCAGCCACAGCCCTTTAAGCCTGTAGGTACCTCTCTGTATTTAAACCTGAGTTTTCTAAGAAAAAAGGCACAAAAAGCCTCCTTTACACCTTGACAGCTGCCCTTACTGCGTGTTTCCTCTGATGGGTTTTATGTTGTGCTATGTAAAGGAAGTATCCTATATTAAAAAGCTGATATTCTTTCTTGTAAAGACTAGTGCTGAAAAACACATTGTAGCCATCCACAGAGCTTTACATGGTTATGTGACTAGAAAAAAATGAATGCGCCTTTTTTTCCTATGTTTTTTTAAAACTTTGGTGCCTCTATCTTGCCCTTGTCAGAGAATTCAGCTTGGCACAATAAGTTATTGTTCAATACCACTCTTTGCTTTGTATCACTTTGTCTTAGCAGTACATACAAAATATGAAATATTCTGACTTTTGATTGTAAAACTGTCCTGTCAGTGTCCTTTTGAACCTCACCGGTCTATTATGAACAATAATGGAAGCAAGGGACCCTGGGGCAGAAAGTACTGTATTTCAGTGCTGTTATTGCCACACCAGCACATCTAGCTGCCCATCTGCCACACCCAGAGGGAAAAAAGAGGTGGTCATCTTGGTCATCCCTGGTTGTGGTTCAGCAAGGGGGTTGTATTGATATCATTGCATCTGCGTCCCTCCCAGTCAGTGATTGACAGATTTTTAGGAATAAAATCGATTTGTTGAAACTAGAACCACAACAAAAAAACACTCACTGCAGAAAAGGCTTAAGATGCAGATCAGTGTAACCTTGTTCATATACTTATGAATACTGACATTTTATTGTCTGTGTAATTAAAATATTGATCTCTTTCCCTTTCTCTATCTTTTATTCTTAAGTGTGACGCAGTCAGCGTACTAGAGAAGGAACATGACTACAGAGAGGAGCACTTCGATTTCATCCAGTCCCACATCAGGAAGTTTTGCTTACAGTGTATCCTTTTAATAAGATTGCAATTCTTTTATATGGTTCATGATACGTCATTGATTGTTCAGTCCATCTGTCATCTACGTCAGTACCGCAACAATTGCTGCCTCAACTGAATTAAACAGATGGAGCTGGCCTGATCTATACTTCAGTCAAAGAGGAGAAGAACATGGATCTGCTTTACAAATATATAGTACATAAGATGTATGACTTTCAGTTTACCACACCTGCCTTAGTGGTGGAGAAGGATGCAGTGTTCATGTAAGTGAAGCTGTAAGATGCACTGGTTTATTTAGGTTATCATGGTTTCTTTGGTTTAAGTATAATATTTCTTATATTTAAGTATAATATGCTCTCAAAATTGGAACATTTAGGTAATGTTGCCAAACTGTACATTGTCATCTTTCTTTCAGTTTTTTGTTTTTTTTCTGAATTTGGTATTTGACATACCAAATTCAGAATTTATATCAGCACCCTGCGTAACTGAACTTTCTCATCTTTTCTTTCAGTCCATCTGGATGGGATAATGAGAAGAAAATTGGGATTTTGCATGAAAACTTCACAACAGTCAGACCCGAGGATCCATTTGAAGATTTTATTACAAAGCCTCCAGTACGAAAGGTATGGAAATGTAAAATCTGATATAATGTACATTAAGGAGGTCATGGCAACCCATAGTATCACCCAAGCAGACACCTGCAGGTTGAATAAGTGAAGCCAATGTAGAACTTCCTTAAAGCTGCATTCTTTGTTATGGCCAGCAGGGGGCAACTCCACTCTTTGCAAAAACAAGTGACTTGATTTCTTACCTCTATAAACACTTTTCTAGTTGAGTATATGTTCTCAATCACTAGTTGTCTTCAGTACAGCATGGTCTTGATTAAGTAAAGTATGGTCCCATTTAGAGTAAAATAGACAATAAAGCAGGGTATGCTTTAGGGCGTGGCTGCCTGCCAAGTCGCTATCACAGAGACCTGTCAATCAGGATAGGGATGAAAACTAGTCGTGAACTTGTTTTTTGGGTGCTGTCTGTGTTTTTGTCTATGAACTTTGACTCTTTCACAATTTGTTTTTTAGTTCAGGAAAGTTGATTGTAACATTTTTATGGCCTAAAAATGTTCAGTACTTGTTCAGTGTAAGTAGTCGGCTGTTTTTTTTGTTTTTTTTTTTTGAGGCTGTTTTTCACTAGTCAAAATTATCACTCCAGTTAATATCATAGTTAACGTGAATTATGGCTGCACCTTGCTGAAGAATCTAGCTAGCAAGATCGCAATGGCCAAAATGGTAAACTTGAGGCTTCAAAACAGTAGTCCACAAACCAATGGGTGATGTCATGGTCTGCTTCTTTTACATTCAATGGTATAACTGGTATACCTGCTTTCTCCTTTGCTCTTGTTCACAGCTGGTTCATGACAAAGAGATAAATGCAGAGGATGAGCAGGTATTCCTGATGAAGCAGCAGGTATGTGTCAGGCTTTCTTACATATTTCATGATTTCTGTCACCAGCCATGAGATTGACAGTCGTTGATATGAAGGCAAGCTTTCAAAATCAAACTGGATGGAAGTTATTTCACAATATGACTGTTATTGGTAACATGAGAAAATAAAGTGTGAGGAGGACATATTATTTCTTTGATACAAAGACATCTAGCAAAACGGATTTTGCAAAATTTTAGCATTTTTTGCAACATTTTTTAAATTTCTCTTTGTACGAAGTGGTGATCCTGAACTGACATTTTCACTATTAAACAAATTTGTATACAGTACTAATGTGCTGGTGAACGTCTGAAACGTCCACATGATGGTAACATTGCCTTCACTTCCTGTTCCTATAATAATACAGGAAAGCACACTTAAAACAACTCAACTGAGGCTTTTAAGTTAGAGAAGTGTTCAGTGTTTGTTTAGGTTTCTTTCTACCAAATTGACTGACTGCCCTTATATTTATGGACATGAAATAACATTTTGAGCAAGAAACTGTCTTATGTTATCTTGCATTAACTGTGCAGGTCTTAAAAAGGAGGTAAATGGAATAAATATGTATGTTTTGAAATAAGTTTTCCAGAAAATCCAAACAGGCATGGTTGACAAATGAGTCAACCAGGCCTGTTAGCAGTATTTGTCTTGACATCTGAGTGCTTTCCAATTGACTGTGCGTAGGAAGCTATTGTTGGAATTATAAACCACATCTGAATTAAGCTTTTTTTCTCTCTGCAGTCTTTGTTAGCAAAGCAACCAGCCACGCCAACAAGAGGAGCAACAGTAAGTATGGATGGAATTATTCCTTTCTTTGCACAGTATGGTTTTTCTTCTTGATAGACAAAGTAAACTATTTGTTTGCTCTGGATTCTGTGTTGCAGGAGTCTCCGGGACGGACAGCCTCAGGGTCACCCAGGCCTGCAGGTCGCGCTGGCCAGCCTAGCGTGACCAGCAGCTCACCAATGGCTGCTGTCAAAAAGCCAGATCCTAACATGAAAGGTAGGCACTCTGAGTGCTCATTTATTTTCATGCATGATTATTGAGAATCCTCCCAGTGTTCCTTAATTTGTGCAGTTTTATCCCAGGGGCTTTCTACTTAATTTGTGATTCTTTAATCATCCACATTTATTCAAACCAATGTTTGGGCCACCAAAAAAATGCTCTGATTGCTGTCCTTTCCATTCATCGTTGATCTGTTGACTGTAATGTGAACAGCTTTTTCCTGAAGTGCAGCAATATTGCCCGCTAGAGGTAACAACTGTATAATCACAACTGTAGCAACACATACTAGGGCGCACTATACCACACCTTGAATAGAGATTTATAGAGCTTTTTTCCTCAACTTACAAGGTGACATGGACTTATTTAGCCAAAAGCTGAATATACGTGACAGGAATAAAATATCTGGTACTGCTAATTTGGAATCACATTAGAAGATGTTGGGTATTAAGGCAAAATAATCTGTTAATAATCTGCTTGTGTTGAGAAGCTAAGTAGCAACTCGCTAACTGAGTTTGGTAGGTGATGGCTAATGTCAAGTAAGAACACATGTGCAGCCTATTTAAAACATATGTTTGTAAACTTATTATCTTTGACAAAAGTTTCATTGCTACAGAAGTGATTTAAAGTTCCATGTTTCTCCTGCAGCGGGAGCTGCCAATGAGGGAGTGCTGGCTAACTTCTTCAACAGCCTTTTGAGTAAAAAGACTGGATCCCCAGGGAGCCCAGGATCTGGAGCAGTCGGAGCTGGAGTGCAAGGGTCCGCCAAGAAAACAGGTACAACCTCTTATTCCATTACTCTCACCTGTGATTGCTTGCTATTTTCAAACTTTCTTCCTTACAGGTTAGCAGTTGACAAACAGTTAAAAAACATTACTGTTGACTGTAGCAGAAAAGACAAGAGTAGGAAACGGGGCCTTTTATTGATAGTGGCTGTGGACCATTTTGCTGTCTGGAGTTTTATCTCTGCAGCCTGAGAGGGAAGGTTAAAACAGGAGAAAAAAAGAAACGTTGTCCTCATTGACTGAACTTCTGACATCTGAGGAAGCTTGTAACAGGCCTGTATGCACCAAACCTCCAATCATAAGCGCCCCCATGAAACTAATTACACTCACGCCACATCATATCCCACTGCTCTCTTACTCAACTAATTTATTCACCTGTTATTTTACTTGAGTAACCTCAACTGTTTTGCATGTCTGTTTTGTCTGTTTTGCATTGCAGTTTTTATTTTTGCATCCAGCACCGTGTTTCTTTTTACTCTGTTATATCATTAAAATATAACAAAGTCAAATACTGTTTGTGAAATGGCTGAATGTACCCAATGTTGAAACAATCCATAACTCATTTCCCTGTCTGAGACCACTGACTGGTACTTTTTGTTCCAGTGCTGAGAAGTGTTAACATCTCTGTGAGACGTGGCTAAAAGGATGATGCATGCGTACATGTTCCCTTAGTCAGATGAATGGTTTTGCATGCGTATTAACTGTGGCCACGAGCTGTCAATCTCCAGCATGGGACCGCATCACCATCCTGCCGTCATCCATCCGCTTGCTGGCCATAGAAAACTGCTATTTATTAAATCACACAGAAGCTACAGGAGATTACTTTTGGACTTTGTCTCCTGTTTTTCCCAAGGGCAGAAGCCGGGTTTGACTGATGTCCAGGCTGAGTTGGACAGGATGACTCGCAAACAAGACTCCATGGTTTCAGCTAACAACATACCACCGCCGACAGAGAACGAAGCGTGAAGGCAACAAAAACAGCTGCGTTATCCACTGCATTAATACTCTGGAAAAATACATGTACATCTGAGAGTAAACAAATTGACCAAATTCCCATTGTCTATATCAGTCAGGACACACACAGTGGTTTCACCAAAATGAGTTTGAGATGCTATCAGATATTTTGGTGTTCTGGTGAGATGGGAAGAGAGACATAACAGAAATGGAGGAGTGCAATGATAACAGCTGAAGGCTTGGCTTTATTTCTGTCCTCTCTTCCACTTTAATTGTTGTTTTGTGAGGGTGTCAGTTTATGGAAATGTGTGCACACTCCCTGGCAGCCAGACTGTTGTGCTGGACTGCAGGCCCCCTCCAGTTTCTGGGGTACAACACCAAGTCATGTGGCCTCTGGTTCAGCTTAGAAGGAATTTGGCTGTGATTGGAAAGGTATTTAAACTTTAAGTATATTAATTGAGAAAAGGTAATTAAAATACTTGCAAACATATGTAGTATGTACAAGAAAATGTTGGATATGATACTGATGTATTTATACAAAGTTCCTTTTTGTTTTATTTTGTGCACCATTTATCATTTAAGGAAACATTCATCTGTATGACATAGTATGTTAAAATGCTGACGTCATGACACTAATATGACAAGTCCAGATAGCTGATAGCATATCATATAATTTGCCCTAGTCATCTTGAAGGATTCTGTAAATATGAATACAAAAAATCTTTTCAGGTTAACTTTGATTTTGTATAAAATGCAATTCTGTCCAAATTCTGAAAATAGCTTCTTTGACTAAATCAGACTGGTTGGGATTTGAGAGGTTTCGAGACTGCAACATAGCTACAAGTGTGAATATTTGGTGAGGGGGTTGGGCAGCATCTTTCCTACTATAACTCCTAAGTGCCTCGCACAGTTAGCTGTTTATGTCATAGTAGAGGTGCTTGTCTACATAAGAGGAAATGCACTGTAGCACCACCGGTTAAAAGATATTTGTCCATTTCTTGTCATCCAAATAATTTATTTCATTTTACGTTTTTGTTTATGTACAACAAGCCTGTGGTCTCTGTTATTTTTCAGAAATAAGATTTATGTGGCCTAGCTGATAGTGTTCAATATAGCAATAGATTGAATGCTTTCATACAAACTGTAAAGGCTGCTGATATTAAGAAGAAACCACATGATGGCACTTTTGAACCCCCCAGCCGAACACTTACTGTGGTTGAAACCGCTTGCTTTGCAGCCAAAAGAGACACAATGATTTGCTGTGGTTTTAACAAAATGAGATATTGTGTCCTTTAGTCTTTGACACCACTGTCCTCTAATTTCACATGTTTTATTAACACTGTACTTCACATGTCGGTGAAAACATTCCCAGTTTCTACATGAAATGGCTGTAGAAACACACCTCTGTAGGAAACCTGTTTGTCCAGTCAGGTTTTTTGTTCTGTCTCTTAGTGCCCATTTAAAAAGATGACCTTTGCCTTCAATGTACAGCTAACAGTTTGTCACACTGGGCACCCTGCCTTTGCAGGAATGCTCCTAATTAATTTGTGTCCTTAAGGGGTTGCTTAATTGTCTTATGTAACTTCTCTTCTTTTTTTAACCATTATACTGTACCATATCAGATAATCTTTACTATTTATGGTTTCATGATACCATAATCTAATGCCAATTAATTAAATGTACATTATCATTCTTAAATCTGTATGCAAGGCCCTGCTTAATCTTATGAATAGTGTACATCAGTAGCTTTCACAGAATCAGTGGCAAGTGTCAAGAGAGCAGCTATTTGCTATACAGATAATAGCAAAAAAGGAAAAATGGAGCGAATTGGAACTTGGAACCAAAGATGCATATAAGCACTATTTTCTGCTTTTATAGTTGGTAATTGTCCATAAGATTAACCAGTGGCCATTTCTTGTCCTACTCTTGCATGGAGCCCTTGCACTCCGACCCTCGGACCTGCCTATGACCTCTTGTTTTGAATAGCACCCTGTAAAAATGGTAGAAATGCCTTACTCCACTCAACCATATCTGGGGTTTCAGGAGTCAAATGAAGAAAAAAAACATTTGTGTGTGGTCAATTATGGTAAATTCTTTAAATGGTCTACAAATACGATGCGAATTTGGGTTTCACAACGTTCTTTTTCAGATTTTCTCTGTAAGGGAATAATCACTAGATCATATCGGTGTACAGTATGTCACCCATGATTTGATTTGTTGACAAAATGGTCTGGATTTACTTTTGATAAAAAAAAAATTGAAGCTCTTACTGGGTTTTATTTGTTTGTTTTTTTTCCCTTTTATTTATTTTTTCTGTGACTGGGTGAAATGTGCACCTGAGGGTCCGTTGCCGAAGTGAAATGAAGCACAATTAAATAACAACCAGGAGCAGTCCCACCGCATGTTGAAATAAGCACTTTTCCTAGGACACTTGTATCAGTTCCCTGTTGGTACAATTAACAATATCTTGCCTTTTCAGAGCATTTAGTGATGAACCTCGAGAAGTTAACCTACCATCGACTGTAACCTACACAGTAACACTTCATGATTTATTTCCATTTGCTGCTTACGTTATGGATGGTGCCCCTGGTGGTTAACTATGGAATAACCCCTTCCTGCTGATACCCTGCAGTTAATATCACTCCTTAAGAAATCATTCTCATTACACCTTTGCTAGGGGCGTGTTTTGGGACTTCTTAAAGTAGAACCAAATAAATGTCCATTCATTTTGTCCATGAAACATCCCCTTGTTTGTGTTTGTATCCATGTTTTGGTTTTTTGTCAGATATTGTTTTGCCCATAGCCACTTTCTGTTTAAAATAATTTTGAAATGTCACCCTAACGTGATTGACCACACTGATATTTCTTCATAAAATGGCCATACTTGTTAGAATTTGGCATTTACCTGAGTGGAATGACGTTCTCTCATGCTGCTTGGTTTTAAAGTTGCACTTGCTCTTTGTAAAGACTGGATGTTGCTCCCAAGGTTGAACTTTTGTATTTAAACGTCCTAACTGAATTGCCTTCGACCACTATTGACAGTCTACATCTGTATGAGACTACGAGCTTCTGCTTCCAGTCCTTTTTGTATTCAGATTATCAAGACATTGTATGCACATGGCTGGCTGCATCTTTGTGTCCTGAATTAATTCAGAAGTTTGATTGTATGACTTTAACACAATTATGTAGCCTCTAAGCTGCCATGTGGATTTTAGCTTCTTATGCTGACAAAGATAAGGAAAATGTTTATCAGGCCCCTGGCTTCAATAAAACCAAGAATCCAACTTTTGGGTTGCCTTTCACATTTTTGTATTTTTTTTTATACAATCTTTGTTTATTTTTTAATGTTACACAAAACACTGACAGCTGCCAGAACAGAACATTTTCACCAAATAAATTACTCCAGTCCTACACTAAAGTGTACAATTTGAGATAGTGACATTAATTTATTCTACTGATCAACTTTTTTGCTGGCTGATCAATTTAAAAATATAAATGTAAATAAAAAATGACAGATTATTGAGCATTGCACTCTGACAAATGCACTCACTTTTATTTCCATGTCAAACACTGAAAGCATCAACAAATATGTATTCATATTGTAGTTGTAACAAATGTTCTGAGAGCCAGAAGAATCCCCTCTTTGTATCCATACACATCAATATTATGAAAGGTGGAAGTAGTACAGTCCTATTTTGTATTTTCCACGGTGAATCACCTTTGCTAAGTAAAATGTCATACAGTTTTTGATTTGTCCTAAACACATATCTTAAATCTGAACTTATTCAACTGAATTTATTTAGTGTTTCCTTTTTTTAACCCAGTCTTCTTGTTTAATTGCCTGTATCCTGTATCTCCAAACATGTTTACTTCCTATATCCACCTCACGGGTCCATGTCCCCATGGTGAAGCCATACAAGTTTGCAACATTGCACATACTACAGCTATAGAAACATTTAGGAAGGCTGGATGTGCAAATTTGTACTGTACATTTAAGCAGAGTCTTTAATCTTTTTAGAACAAAAATAAACTGAACTGAAAATAGTGAAAATCCACTGGCATCATAACCACATAAATGTGCCACTTCATTAAAGGATAATAGCTGCTTGGATGCAACACCCAGGTATCAGATTCACTTTCCCAGCATCTCTTGCGCTCTGCAGTCAACTACGTATCATTTTTAATACCACTTAACACCGCAGGAGGGCAGTAAGGTACAGGGAAGCACAGTTTCTTTATTGTTGGAGCTTGGATTGTTAAAGTTTATTTCACATAATTGGCATGACATCTGATAACCATTGCTGTATGTTTTGCTGTCTCACATGCATAATTCAATTTGGAGAAAAATAGCTGTAAACCACTATATCAACATGATTAACGCCTGATAGACTATTTCTTGCTATCCACAAAGCTCCGTTTTAAGATTAAAAGACTTGGCCTGCCCGATATTCTTGTCTAAACTATAGCAATGCAGCTATATATTTTTTCGTATATTTTGACATAAGGATTTGTTGTTGTAAAGTGATAATACGCTTTTACAGATAAAAAAAAGCAAAACTACTGAGACCATTATAACGATATGTCTCCCCGAAAGACACACGACAGCATATAAACTCTATAAACAGGACTATAGCAGCCACACTGTAATCCTCTGGAGAAAAAAAGAAATAATTTAAACCTGGCTATGGCTGGTTGGAGGCAACTTGTAGGGTGCAGCATCGGCATTACGACGAAGACAAAGAAGAGCCAGCAAATGTGCAGCACAGTCCGGTCCTGTCGGCGTGGTTCCGGGTGGATTCGTTTTGCAGGCTGTTTGGGAATACTTAAAAACGGGCGCAGAGCTTGCACAAGAATGTGCCGTTTTGAGAGGGGCGGAGACAAGCTTGCCTTGCATCCATACCGAGTAGAGCGGCGGATAGGCTGCCTCACTGTAGGCTGCTGCAGAGAATATATCCTAAGTTTACAATAGGAATAAGAAAGCTTGTCTCTCGGCTCTTCTGGTCAATTATGGGTGGATGTTTTTCGGTCGCAGAAACGAGTCACACAGCCCGGTAGGCATTTATTTCGGTGCTGTTGAACTACCAGGCTCGTTCATGGTAAGGTCACGGTGGGATTCGAGTAAGTGACCCGCTTAACGTAGTTAGAAGTGCGGCTATTTTAGAGAGACGCAACAGTGTTAACCAGGGGGAAACACCGCAGGGTTACATTAAAGGGACGGCAGCCTGATTCCCTTGCGCGTTATGTTAAAGAGCGCCTTCTTCCGCGGCTCTTTCCCCGTGGGGTGGATAACAAAAGTGGACTGCCTGGTTTGTTTTCTGCATCCACTTGAAGCCTGCATGGAACAAAGTGTGCTTTATTGAAACATAGCCTGCGCCGTGCGGTGGATCCAGGCGTATAAACATATGTCGTAACATTTCTCGCCAAGAGTCCAGCGTCTCCCGAAATCATCATGAGGACCACCGAGGAGCCAGACGGCTTTGACGGCGAGGCCTCCAACACTTCCATGATCTCTGGTGCCAGCAGTCCGTATCAGCCCACAACCGAGCCAGTCCACGCGAGGAACGTTTTGGGGGGGATTCGGTGCGACGTGGAGTACCTCAAGTCATACTTTGGAATTTTAAAGATGGTTGAAGTGGTAAGTTGGATCATGACCATTACATTACTGCAGTGTACAGAGATGTACAGCCTCATTAAAGTGAGCAGAACAAAGTATGACTCACCACTGGTGGTTAACATCCACTAAGCAGCCACTAACATGGACTTAAATTGTTGGCTATATTCTTATTAAAAGCTTGAACTCAACTATTGATGTCTTCTGAGAATTAATACCCTGTGCATTACTTCGTCCTGAAGTTGAAAACCCAAAATCAGAATGTTAATTCAAATAGATGTGGTCACACAGATCCTGGTTTAACCTGCCCCAAATAGTTGTCAGTAAGGTTTCATTTTAACAGTACACCCCATGGAATGTGAAGGTGCGGGTATGGTTGCTAAGGTTTACAATTCTCAGTTCAGTCATGTTTTGCCGACCTTGCCAAATATGTGATCATTTTGAAGGATACACATTGGCATATACTCCAATGGTAAATGTTGGTATTATCCCCATCAGTGCCTTTATAGTGATGTTATTGTGTTTGTAAACTTTTTGTTGTGATAAGCTAGCATTTCTTAAGGTATAACTGTTGGTTTTCATGTTTCCAAAAAGGTAGAAAATGACCTTTCCAGAAAGTTGTTTAGCAACTGTGGGTCTACTCAACAATGCACCTGTTGATACCTGTGTATTTAATTAGATCCCTGATTACCCTTAGAAAAAATATTATAAAATTATTTTAATTATTTCTTTGTCATGATGTAGTGGTCCCTGGGAAAACACATTTTCACTCAAATCACACTTAAACCAGATGCCTGAACTGAGACACAGGCAACAACAAAGCAAAACGAGGGCTCCCAAAGCTCTGACAATTCACCAGAGGAGGAAATATCTATCAAGCCAGAGCGATTTCTCTTCTTCTGGTGCCAAAAACTCAGACATAGGCCTGCCCACTCATAGCACGGAGTAGTGTGTCTGCAACAGGACAAACCATGGAGTTGAGAAAAATAGCAATTACCTCTAAAAATGTTTGTGGATAACACAAGAAAACTAAAAGTCAAACTGTGTGACGATAATAATGCATAGGTATGTCTTCTCTGCATATATTTTTTTAAACTTTTGTTGAACTCTAGAAAGTAGTGTTTGAAAACGATTTCAACTTGTGGGTGGCTGAGTCTTACAGAAGAGCACAGTTAGCCTAAGCTATTGCACACACCTGTGATGTTTACCTATGTGTGTGTGGGAAGTAAGATAGGAAGCCATCTGTCATCAGCGTGGGAGAAGTTTGGAGTAGGCAGTAACGAAGAAGAACAGTCATATTCGTAGTCTTCATGTTTTTCATAGCAAATGATGAATATTGTCATTGACTTGGCTGCTCGATGGCAGCATAAAAATAATTTCTTTAACATTCCTTTAGCTGCAGAGGCCAAAGAAATGTAATCCAATAAAAATAACAATATTTTTATCCATGTGGCAATCATGTTGGTTCCTTACTTCATGGTTCGAATGTGACTTGTGGGTAGCTGAGTCATACAGCAGGAAGAAGTATTGTAATACCTGAATTTCAGTAGTGATAATGTTAAGTGTTAGCTGTCCTAAAAATCAAATAGAAATTAATTAACAAAACCATTTGATTTAATCGAGGTACAAACATGATTATAATCTGACGGGACTTGTAATCACAGTTTTTGACAGTTTTCATCACCTAGAGCATTTCGATCACCACCAAAGAAGTATTTAGGTTCAATAACCAGCTTCACAAGTGAGTTTTGGTTTCAGAACATTTGCCATGTGCAAAAAATGTAAATAAAACCTGCATTCAAAATTGCGAAGGCACAAATACAAATACTGCAAAAAAAAAATTAGATTGTTACACAGAAAGATAGAAATGACATGCAAATGTTGCAAAGGTGCAGGTAGAAAACAAGTGCAAACACATATCTGTGAATGGAAATCCCTAAACATTTGTCAGGTATATGCAGTAAAATATGTCTATGAGAAAACTTTCTTAGTTACTGTTACTGATCTTCTATTTACACTTTATATTTATCAGAATGGTTCAGCACACTAGTACTGGCTTTCCAGTGAGCTAGTCATTCCTCCTTCACCGGCAAGGACAGGACCATTGAAAGTCATCCAAGTTTACATTCAGTATCTTAGTGGAGGCCTACAAGGATTGCTTCCAAACATTAATAGCGTCACTGGCTTGCATTTTTACTGCTCTGTCCTCTTATAAGTTTAACTGTGCCAGCTAAGGCTGTGTGATGCTCTACTGAGAACAAATGACAATGCAAAGTAACTAATATAGCGCTCATATGCTTAGGAGGTATTGTGACTGTTAATTATATAACTGTGTTTATGGAAAGTTGTTCTGAGGCTGAAAGGGCAGTATTCATATGTTAATAGATCATCTTTCTTCAGCAGAAATCAGTTGCATGGAGTAATGATTAACATCAGTGCAGAATGGACTGGTCAGGAACAGTACTTGCTGTATTGTACAACAGCTTCTTTAAAGATCCCAACACCATTTTGGACACATGAAAGAATAAGGAATTCTGCTGTATAAAATACTGGTTTTGTAATGTCAGTTTCGCCAATCATCATTCAAACATTACTGGGCCCTCTGGCATTGTCCATACTTCCTTATGACTTTGCAAAGGAAATGTTTATTATATTACATCCACACCCAGGCCTTGTTTGCACAAAGGTAGTAGTTAAAAAAACACTCTAACCTTTGCAATGACCCATGATTACTGAAATATTCTGTTACCCTATGTGCAGATCAGGGTGCTAAGTGCTAATAGAACTGTGTAGTTGTTCCACACTGGAGCACTAAAATGCATTTGAACAGGCTTTTAGAGAGCCAGTCAACTTGTCATACCTTGGATGGATGGATATGCAGGCTGTTGCTGACCCTGTATCAGAAACAACCCCCGGTGGGATGTAACCTGACCGAGGTGTGCATTCTGACATCAGGTTTGTCTTTGTCTCTTTGCTGTGATTGGGTCAACAAAGTCCAACCCTCTACAATGACTGGAATTTGATACTCAGTTGGGCCTGACAGTACACCAATCATACTCTCTTTGTTTCCCAACAAGCCTTATACCTTCATGATGAATAACAGTTCACTCATGGTGGAGTGTGGACCCATGTTTTGGTTTTTAACTACTATTCTAATAAAGTAGTAGTATGGTAATTAAATATTATGGTGCAATGTTTTTGCCGTCTGTGGATGTTGTGTAATGAAGTTACCAGATGCTCCCAAATGTCAGCGAGCACTTCCTGCTTTGAGAGAGACGCCATGTGCTCCATTCTCTTCTGGTTGAAACATTACTTATTCTGAGCTTGTAGGGAGACATAAACACAACAAGAACGTTGCACGTGCCTGTGGGGACCGTCATTCAGGCTACACTTCCCATCACATGGAGAAGCACGTTCAACATTTTTGGGTAATTATTTGTGCGTAATTATTTATGAGGTCCCATAGCACTGAGAGTGCAGCATATAATGTTGCATGGTCTCTGGAGTGAGGCCGCTTTTCTCGTCCATTCATTTTCTGTCCACAACAGATGGCGTATAAGAAGGGGATCTGAGTCCAAGAGGCCTTAAAAGGCAACTAATAATGTGCTTAATCCCAAAGATAAGAATGCGCATGCATGCAGGATGGAGATGAGAGCTGATGTGCATGATCATGCACTTATGCAATCACAATGAGCAGGTTGCGTAGCGGTGAAGGTTGACATAAAATCATTACTTAAAAGATTATCCAGTATGGTGCTCTGTCAACCCTTGTCTCCTGTCCTGTGGCTGCCTGACACCTGCTACACAGGGACGTGGGGAGAGCAATATGCTTTCTTCAAGAGACATGACATCATCCCTCAGCCCAAGCAGCCCTCCACTGATATTTGGGTGTAACCTTTTTGGTTGTGTTACAGTCACAGATGAACTGCTATCCGATGACACGCTCTAATGAGGCTTCAACAGCTGCGCAAAACGAAACCTTTGTCTTAATGTTGGTCAGCCCCATAGATTTGCTTTCTTCTGTAGTTGCTGTAGTCTGCTAACGCGACTGCTGGACATGTGTTCATGCATTACTGTATGTGGACCTTTTTAAGTGTTTCTTGTGAGGTGATGTCTCACCCAAGGAGGAAAATTCCAGTGTCACAAACAAGAGAGTTCTCCACTGACTGAGTGCCGGTCATCAAACAACAACACTGGTCAGAATCAGTGCGCTCTGCTCATTTAACTGGATAAACTGGGTTGGTAACTGAGCTACTGAGAGCTAGGAGAGAGGAGGATGGCACTTTTCCCAATGAGACAGTTTTTTTTTCTCAAATGCATTTGTTCAGCAGTGTTGAGCAATGAGATACCACTAGTGGTGGTGGATTGATGTTGGATTCTTATTGGATGATAATCTGCATTTGGTTTCAGAAACAATCCCATTGTTAGGATTTTGAAACGTCTTTTAACTTTGAAGCATTTTTACATGGATGTTAGACTCATATTTAGCAAATCATTGTCTTACATTTTTATTAAACACACATCTTTGTACTTCTACAGTTGTGAGGACCCTCATTGTCAAGCTCACAATAGTCTGCGTTGCCTGGAATAATAGCTTTACATTATATAAACCTGCCCTCTCTGCAGCCAAGGGTTCTCATTTATCCAAACTAATATGTAAAAAATAAAAACAACCCCAAAATCCTCTTTGACACTAGAGCAAACCTTACCACCAAGTCATAACTGTGTAATCCACATGCTTTTTGCTAATGACCTTTCAACCGTCTATCAAATTATCCAAGCAAGCTGGAGCAGTGAGACAAGAACATTGCACATGCATGTGGGGACCGTCATTCAGGCTACACTTCACATCAGTTCGGTTTAATTCAATTTATTTATATAACGCCAAATCACAACAACAGTTATCTCACAGCGCTTTTCATAAAGAGCAGGTCTAGACCGTACTCTGAAGTTATTTACAGAAGCCCAACAACTCCCACCAAGAGCAAGCACTAGGCGACACAGGCAAGGAAAAACCTTCCTTCCTTTTAAGAGGCAGAAACCTCGAGCAGAACCGTGGCTCAGGGTGGGTGGCCATCTGCCTCGACCGGTTGGGGGTGAGGGGGAGAGAGAGAGAGAGAGAGAGGGCAATAGAAAGAGAGAAGGACATAGACAGCAGAGGGAGGCAGCCTACACAGTATACATATAGAGGTACAGACATTAAAGGTGATGTTGCTATAGACTGAATGAAAAATGGTACAGATATTTATAATAATGTTAATGATAATAATAACAGTAATAATAGCAAC
>JAPMOB010205806.1:0-36050 GCA_029875015.1 Lepomis gibbosus
GTAGTATAGACCCAGCTCCCAACCCAACTATGAGAATAGATTAACGGCGATATTTTTTTTGTCGCCCGATAAGAGTCTCGTGTTAATGCAGCCGTTAACGCCGATAACGGCCCACCACTAATAAAAACATATGCATACTAAGCAGCATGACTGAATGGTCATGTTATGTTTTCTTGTTGTATTTTCACATTAGGCAAAAGGGTTAACATTTCAAGATGGACTTTATTTTTGATCAAATATTTTGTTTCTGTCCCATTTTGCAGTTCTTCAACTATGTGAGCTACCTGATTGGCGGAGAAGTGTTCACGTTACAGGACATTGAGAATGGTATTCTGAGAGGGAACAGAAAAGGTGTCGCACAGCTCCTAAGGCCGTTCTCCAAAACAGACCCACGACTACAAGTATTAAAAACAGCTGAACATTTCTCTGATACGCCAGTGACAGTTAATGGAATGACTAATGAATTGTTGAATTTAACTTCCCATGTTGTCCACTAGGTGGCTCTTCCGGATGCGGAACCTCTCATTCATTTTGCCTTGAACTGTGGAGCAAAGGGCTGCCCGCCGATTAAAACATACACTCCACAGGTAAGCAGATTTAAAAAATACTTTACTAAATTGGATGGTTTTCTTGGCAGACAATACGGTATGTATCTGTAAATACTGCTTTCTCTTTTTCATTGTGTCTCAGCTGTGCAATGATTTTTCAAAGATAAAGCTTCTGAATATATTGAACAATACAGTTAACCACAATTGCCCTAAAACAAGATCACATTGTACAATATAGATAGATTAAAACTTTACCTGTCATGAATATTGTCATGTTTATATCCAGTTGAGTTAAGTGTAGGGAATAATTAATTTGAAAAAACAAGCAAACGAGTTTGTGACTTCGAATTGATGAACTAGAATGTCGTCTTTACACAACTAATTTCATTCTAATCAGAGCTAATCATACCTGAAGACAAAATGTAATTACTCTGTACAACATCTAGTAAATATTAAGAGCCTGAATGATCATTTGAATTGAAAATTACTTCTCATCTCGTCTGTGTCAGGACATTGACATTCAGCTCCGCATAGCGGCTGAGTCCTTCCTGGAGAACGACGACGGCTGTGTGGTGGATTCTGGAAAAAGAGAAGTGCGACTCAGTCAGATATTCAAGTGGTACAAAGCTGACTTTGGAGGCACTGATGAAAAGGTAGTTTTGACTCCAGATTGACGTATATGTATACTGTATGCATATAGAGACACTGAATCAACATTTGAATTCTATCATCGTTCTGTACTTTACACATAAAGTACTGTGTACTGTGGCTGCGGACGGAAATGTGGACACTGATGGCTGAAGTAAAGTTAGTCATCAATTTTGTTTATGCAGTGGGCAACACAATTAATCCAAATATTATTAAATACCCAAATCACAGAAGCTGCAGCTTTTTAGATAAAGGTAAAATGTACGCCAAAACAGCATTGTAATGAAGTACTGTAGTGCTGCAGAGATGCCCCTGCCTAGCAGTGGTTCACCAGATGTAAGATAACATAGTATTTGGTACACATCCCAAAAAATGTCACATCATTTTGATTTTAATCATTTTTTCAGGGAAAATGAAAATCGTGATGCAAAAAACATGAATCACATTGCAAATTGTAATATCTGTCAAAATAATCGCAATGTGCTTTCTCTTCCTGCTTGCCTCTCTCATAGCTGCTGAAGTGGGTGTTGGAGCACATGGGGGACTCTCCGAAGAAGACCAGCCTGCAGGGTGTCCTTTCTGCTGGGAAGATCAAAGTCAGCTTCCTCCCTTACGACTGGAGCACCAACAGCACCAACTGAGCATGCCCACACAAATAAGCGCACGCCCCGTTATGTGTCTTTGCATCATCCACTTTCTGCTGAGCTGCGTCTACTGAAAAACCAGGAATTTGTGATGTGGTGCTCGCTAATGCGGTCAACTGGTCCTCAGCCATGCAAATGTCTTTATGCAAAACAAACTGTAAATCCATCTGGGAAGAGGGGCGCGTTTGCACAGTATCACTGAATCATACTTCTCTTGTAGGCTTTTCTTGGCTTTAAGGTCCTATTGGAAGGTCCTACACCTTGTTTGGAAGTCATGTATTATATATGAGTTTTATATTCAAGTTTTTATTGGTTTGACGTAATAATAACAGAGAGCCTATTTTAGAAATTAAGTTGCACACAGACTGTGTACTGCAGCAGCATAATTAGTAAGGTGAAATGCACATTAAGCCTGTTATTGAATTATGTTATAAATGCCCTATGTAAAACGTCACAGCCTGAAAATTGACATATTTCCCAAATTATTTTAGAGTAAATCATCAGAGGATGCTAATGGAAAGTATATTGTATAATAACAATCATCAGTATGGCTTCAATGTTCACCAGTCTTAGTTTTTAAACACAGTGTCAGCCACTCAGGAGTCACAGATTATCATATTTGTGTCTGTCCAACACAACACTTGTTGGGCTATTTATGTGGAGACTTTAACCAGAGAAGCTGGAGATGATAAATTGGTTGATTCAAACACACTGCCTTGACAAGCCATATCAAAACCCTTTGAACTTACAAAACCTACTCATTAACATTAAGCGGACTGCAGCTTCTGCACAAAGCTTTTCTACAGGGGAAGAAAGTAATAGCTGTTGCAGATTTAAAACTGCGCCCAGGGGATATTAAATGTTAAAATATAAACACAACTCCGCTTGTGGCTGTAAAACACCAGATGTTCGCCTTTTAAAGATTTTGTAAAGAAATGTATGAACATTTCCTTTTCTGAGCATCTGTGACCCAGGTATCAAGATGTTTTTCATTGGACAAACAACATCTGGTTTGATGCTGCTACTACCACTTATCTTCCCAAACCATTGGCACAGGTACTGTAGCGTGGAGAAGGAGCTGTGAGGGGGCTGTATCCTCTGACGTCCCCATCTTTGCAGACATTAGCTTCAGTAGGATCCAGTCCCTGAATAAAAATAGTGTCTATGTTTAGAGTACACAGACAGACGCAACGCTCTGACTTTTGCATGTCTTGATCAGTTTTTTAAATTTATAACCCCTGGCGGTATTTTGATTCTTTCGTTCTCCATATGAACCCAGATGGTTGTTCACCCCACTTTATGATCCAGGTCTTCCATTTGAAATCGGAAAAGTGCTACTGCTGTGTTTTTGGCAGTTATTTAGTAAGAGATATAGGAATATTGTGAATTATTGAACTATCAATTAAAACTAGACATATTTGGGATGCACTCTTGACACTTCATGTTTATCACCACCTCTGAATGCTGTTGAGACAGACATACTTTTTTGACAGACAAATGTTTACTGTTGGTCCATATGATAAAAAATGGGCCGTTTATCTCACTATTTCTGATATTTCCAGGGTGTCTGCAAGAACTGGGGGAAAAAACTTGGTTTTGAAAACATTTTACCCTAAAGCGGTAGTCATGAATACAACTAAATGTAGCAGTTAAAGTTTTGATTAGACTTTGCAGCTTTTTGGTGTGTTGAGTTTCTGCTTACAAAACTCTATAGTATCCTTTTACTATTTCCTTTCAAAACTGTATTTCAACTTCATTGGTTTTCCATTTTACCTGGCCTTAAAAGTTTGTAAGACTTCTTTATTTTGAACGTGATACATTTTTTAGTGTGATGGCCACATATAATACTGTATATGATTATTGGGAGCGTGTGACTTAGAAAAACCTCTATTTAAGGGTCTGTTTCCATAATTCAAAGATTTTCTTATCTCAGGTCAAAGGAAAATGTGAGTGGAAACTATATTAAGTTGTTTGATGTCATGCAGCATGTTGTGTAGTCTTTGACAGTTTAATTCCTTTGCAAAGACATTGCATCATGCACATTACTATAACTGTCAGTTTCTTTGTTTTTAGCTATAAACCGCACCAAAGCGTATGCTTAAATTAGCATGTGTTAAACTGGAATGCTATTTGCTGCATGAGATACTGGACAACCCTCCAATCTTGAATGCAGGCCTCTAGCAGCACTCCCTCTCTGTTGCTGCTTTGTTTCTAGCCTGTAAGCTCAGCCATAAGAAGTAGTTAGACCTCAACACTTACTCCCCCAATTAGACGTGTTATTTAATATTGGAATACAATAGTGCAAACCCAAGTTCAGTCAGATTTAAAACATCACTCAGTATTAACAATACACTTTTTCTGTGAATACATGCCTTCAGTGATAAGTGCACCCTTGGCTTTACTACACTTACAAACTCCATCATTGAGCGACAGAGTAAAACTGAAGGGGAAGACCGTTTGTGAGCTAAAATGAACAGAAGGGGTTTTAGATCCCTGTCCTCTGTCAAATTACCTCGTCTATCAGGAAAATGTGATGCAAAAACTTTTTTAAACAAGCAACTCTAATATTCTATTTTCCTCTTTCCTGGGGTTAACGATGAAGCAATATGTTTATGAATAGTAAATATGCAACGCTGAACTATAAATAAAATATATGAGTCTGGCTGCTGTTTCTTTAACTGTATAATCCCACTGCATTGAATATCTGCTTTCAAGCAGATTATACTTTGGTGATTCATTTATGTGAATAATGTGCAAACATAGTACAAACCAATTACATAAACACAGACTTTTAGTTTCATTTGTTTATTCAAACAAACTGAATCACTTTTTCTTTAAGAAAAATAGATGGGGAATCATCACCTTTACAAATCCAGTCTATTAACATTTTTACAAATAAATAAGCAAGTTTGAGGGCACAGTCCCATAAAAACATTACATTAAAAAGTTATTAAACAGATCAACCATCTCCAAAGTATATACATTAACAACCAATGTGAAATATTCTACATACTAAAATGTATGGTCGTGGAGTTAATGGGGTGAGAATGAAAAACGCTGACAACTTGAAATTCAAACTGGTACTGTTACTGGTTTCAATGTTTATCTTTACCTACAGTCTAACACTGATTCTGTTTTGGCACTACTAAAATTGTGCATACTTCATATACTGTACAGAATAATAGTGTTACAGTGTGAAGGCAGATTGATTCATGTTGTCATACCATGACTCCAAGACTAGTTAACAAAAGGCAAACCCAATCCTGACATGTCTACAAAAACAGCAGCCCACACAGATTATGCTGAAAACACATAATTTAACTTATAAAGATGTGGAAAGAGAACACAACCACCGCATGTCCACTGCCTATTGTCACCTCTCTATACATCCTCTCTACAAAGACCAAAGCCCAGCATGATTCATTTGGAAGACTACAAAAACGGAAATGTGCTAAAGAGAAAGGGTGGTATGTATTTCATACAGCAAACGCTGCTTACGATAGCAGACCAGTCTTCTGCTAAAATCCATACTCTGATAGCACAGGATTTTGAAATCATAAGGTGAAGCCATTAATGTGTGATGGGACACTCTCTGCCACCAAGGAACAAGCAAAAATTAGTTAGATCCTTTATGCAAACCCATTTTCTCTCCAAACAGATTATTTAGAGTGTAAAATAAGTCATTGTTGCCCATGAAAGAAATGAGTTATAAAAATAAATAGTATAAATATTTGTAAAAATGAGGCTTAAAATAGATGTGAAATTATTTAAATCCAATTGATCCAGAAAAAAAATGGGTGAGTGTTTATTGGGTTACCTAAACGTACAACTCAAGATATAGATCTACCACAAATTTGTTTTACCTACATGAGTAAGCGCACCCTGATGATGTGTTGTGGATGTGTTCAAAACTAATTTTAGCTGTCAAAATGATTGCTTATTGCTTCTATCAATGAAATTAGGACTCAAAAACTAATCCAATTAACCATTTTGGCAGATATTTCCTCTTTGTTTACAAACTGATATTCAACAATTAAATAAGTACTGTATCTGAGTATTAAGAAAGGGTTCCAGTGTTCCTTTGTCTTGAATGCTTGCCCTGAGCCAGGTGGCAGGGTACAATGGTCACTCCAGTTACAGATCCTCTTCATTAGCACTAACCTAAAAATAAAATTAAAAACAAATTGTTAATCCATTGTTTCAAGTGTATTAGAAATGTCCTTACAATGAAGGCTCAACACTCCATAATCAGTCCATCAAGCATACTTACTTTCATCATCAGAATCAAAGCCAAAGAGTGCAGAGCAGGTGTTAAGGGCTTGGTGTTTCTGTAATTCTTCCAAGCTGCTGAAAGAGGAAAGACATTTGTCACAGCGATGCCTGGTCTTCTGCTCAGGGGCCACAACTTCCACCTCTTCTTTTTCTGGGTCCGGGTCTTTCTTTTTTTTATTGGCCCAGTAAAGATTTTGCTTCGGAGCAGCCTCAACTGTGGTCCTCCTCTTACGCATTGAGAGCACAGATTCATCCAGGTACGTGGAGGGTGGCGGCCGGATGAATGGGGCTTTGACAAAGGTCGCATAGACGGGGTCTTCAGGTTTGAAGGTTTTGTGCTCAGTAATGTGTGGCTCTCCCAGTTTCTGCTGGACTCCCTCAGCCATAGTGGACAAATCCTCAAGGTCTCGGACATTCAAGGGGTCCCACTCAATGGGCGTCCTTTTCCTTCGACAGCTCTTACTTGGAGTTGTTGCGGCAGCACTAGTATGGGCAGATGAGATCTTTCCCTCTGACACTTGGTTTGTTGTCTCATTCTCATATCCATTGATGGTTTTGCTGTTGTCCGTTGGCTCATAACTGACTGTTTTCTCTGAACAATTATCCGATTTTAACAGGTCTTGGCTGCTATCTGGGACATTTGCTTCACCAGGCCGATCTTCAGTTTTGTTCATTTCCCTGAAATCCTCAAAATTAGAGGCCTCGTCATGCTCAAGGCCGGGACTCTCCCTCTGCCCCTTTTTACCCTGCAGCCATATTTCCTCCACCTTCACTCTCTGCTTCCACGGAGCTTCAGCATTTTGCTGCTTCTGTCTGCTGGGTCCCGACTCCAGCTCTTCTCTTTGAGGCGCTGGGACATAGTGTCTCCATTCATGGTCATACAGACCTTGAAGGTTTGAGAATAGCTTCTCGCAGTCTGTGAACGAACATTGAGGTCTGAATGGCTGGTGGGTAATGACATGGTCCTTTAATTCCTGCTGTGTCAAGAAGCGCTGGTTACACTCCACATGGTAGCAGAAGTGCTGGAGAGAAGTATCGTGGAGCTTCATGTGGTCCTTATATTGCTGGAGAAACTGTATCTGCCTGTTGGGGAAAGCACAGTCAGCAAAATAAGCTCTCCTCAAAAACAGTTTCCATCAAAGAATCTTTAGCAAGACAGACTTTTAAAAAAAGAACTGGTTTTAAATGTTTAAAAAAACAAGTGTAAATTTGTTAAAACTGAGCCAATCACAGGGCAGCAACAATGTATTTCAGCATGTAGACTCGGGCAAGACAACCTGCTGAAGTTCAAATTGAGCATCAGAATCTAGAAAAGGGGTTTAAGTGCAGCAACTGCGCAATGTTATCACGTCAATATGGAACAAAGTCTGAAGAATGTTTCCAACACCATGTTGAAGGTATGCCATGAAGAATTAAGGCAGTTCTGAAGACAAAAGGGAGTCCAAAACGGTACTAGCAAGGTGTACCTAATGAAGTGGCCAGTGAGTGTATATCAACTAACCATCATTAGACCTCTACATGGCAGGTTAATCAAGTTCTCTTATTTCCCCCAACAAGCAGACACATGCTAGTTGTGATCCTGCATTTGTATTGCATGACTTTGCCACTTTATAAATATGAACCACTGGTAGGTCGGGAATCCAACACATACTCCAATGTGCTGTTTTAATCTCAATTGGTGTGTCGTGATTTCAGTTATCTGCCTCACATGTATTTGCTCATAAAGAAAGATATGTGTTGCTGATGTGCACAGTCAAATACTTTTTTAATGAGAAATAAACATGTGAAGGTGATCATGTTCAACTCTACATAAGGAAGTGCCGGATGTACTGTACGCCTTACCTGAGGCATACGGAGCACTTGTGTTTGGCCCAAACAAACGTCTTCTCCAGCACCTTCTCTTCGCTAATATGGCATTTGATAGCATGCTTTGTTAGTGTGGTGCTGATCCTCAAGAATACTCTATCACAGGACTCTGAGGGGCACAAGTGATACATAATGTCCACACCATAGCCATTTTCTCCTGCTGACTTCTCCTTCCCCTCTCCTTCTCCCTCCTCCTCCATCACAGATGGATCTCTTACCATCACCAGGCCATCTTTAATGACTACCTGCTCATCCTTAAAGTCTAGCTGCTTGAATATATTTGTGTTAGGGTTCTTGCACTTTTTGTGAACCACTGATGTCTTTTTGATGAGGGTGCGGAGGTTCCTGATGATTCGATCTTCCCTCTTGAGGCTTGACAGTTTAATTTTGCCTCCGGGTTTCTGTTCAGGAATTTCGTCATTGACGATGGAAGTCTGCTTTTCATCCTGAGGCTGGCTCTGATTTTCCACATTATCTACTATTCCATTAGCAGCTGGAGTGTCCTCAGTGCATGGCTCCTTCTCAGGCAGTTTCTGCTTGCACATTTCATCAATGTGGTCCAGAATATGCTTTTTGGCAAAAGGGAATTGTTTAAAGCGTTTTCCACAGAGTATACATCTTAGTTTCCTACTCTTAAGGTGTGAGAGTGCGTGCCTCATAACATTTAAGCCTTTATAGTCTTTGTGGCAGAACTTGCAGTGGTACATCAAGTGAGCATATTGTTGAGTACGGAGTACTTTGTCCTTCCACGTTCTCTTGGCTATCACCTGGAGAAAAGACAACCCAGTAAAATAAGTGCTACAAGTTCAACACAAAAAGTCAGCAGAATATCAAACAGGATTTCAAGCAAAAGAAACTAGAACACCCTCATGTTTTTCTATTTTCCTTATTTATATGCAGTGGCAAAGTATTCTTCCTGAATATTTTTTTTATTTAAAGCAAAAGTCAACAAGTGCACCATCTAGCAAGTGATAGAAGATGAATATAAATGTGTTGGAAATACACATGCCCAGTAATAGGAGGGTAATTACAAACTGACCTCTGTGTTTGACACTTCCGTTTCCACTGTGAGTTTGGGCTCGTCTTCAGTGCTGCCATTAAGCTCATCTGATGCTGTAGATTCTGGAGGTCCGTCAGGCTTTTTGGAGTAGCTGTGTAACCGTTTTATTGGACAATCCAATAGCTCTAAGGGCGGACCATCAAGCTCAGGGTTAGCTTCAACAGCAGGAACAGCAGCTTGAGGACCACTAGGAGAACCTTCACAAAGCTTGGGACCAAACAGTGTTTGACATTCCCCTTGGGTTTCTTCACTGAGACTGCTACCACAGACCATGTCAGTATGTTCCTCAAAGCCATTTTCTTTCACAAGATCATCCATCAGCTCATGTTGGTTCTCATTAAGTTCCCTTATTTGTTCAAGTTCATTTTCCAGGTGAGGCATATCCTGCTCTTTGTCTTCTGTGTCAGTTATCTCCTCAAAACCAGACTCTTCCTCTGTCAGTAATATTTCATTATCAGGGAAGGAGAGTTCCAGTTTCGATAAAGGCTTCCTTCCCCGTTTTTTCCCTTTAACTTTGACCTTCTCCTTAACCGTCTGCGCTTGCTCCAGCCGTGGAATACCCTGCAACCATCTTTTCTTCTGACCTTTCCTTTTCAAAATCTGGCTCTTCACACATCTAGACAAGTATTCTCTCTTGCGGTTTAGGGGGAGCTTTACAGAAGCAGAATTTTCCATGTTAGTGTGATTGCGTCTTAGTGAATACATAGGGTTATTAGCTAAAGAGGTGGATTTGAGATTGTATTTGATCTCTGGGTCATCACCAAGGTCGGCCTCATCGTCAGACATAGATTGTTTTCTCCTTCGCAGCCTCCGACTCCATTTCCTCCTCTTCTGAAGAGCATTATTTGATGGGGCAACACACTTTTCTGTCTTTCCCTCTGTAGTCTGCTTTTCTGGAAGATTCACAAATGCAGCTTCAGTGCACTGGCAGGAATTGAAGCCTTGAGTGCATAAGTCATTCACACAATTATTCATCAACAGCTCTTCACTGTGTTCTTTTTCTTCTTCCTCTTCCATCTCACTGAGAACAGCAGCTTTCATGACCTTGTCACTCATTAACTCTAAACAATGGGTCCTGAGGGTCAGGAGGTTCCAAAACTCAGGATCAAAACACAGGCGCTCCTTGAGCATCTGGGAATAAACATGTAAAAGTGTTAGGCTCAAATAAAATGCTAATATTGTATATTTCTCCCGCTTCACCCCCTCCGACCTGCAGAATATGGAAGCGAACATTGGTCCGGACAGGGCTGTTGTGGGGATGCGGCTCCTGGTCAGGATGCATGTAAAGCAAGCAGACGGTTCTGTAAGCTTCCAGGCTGCGTTCCTGGCAGAAGACCAGCAGGGCACATGCTCGACAGATCTCTAGGTCATGAGGCAGCAGGAAGGCAATGGTCTTGCAGACCAAGGACCGGGTTGCACTGTCAGCCGCCATGTCACATAGCTGCAAGGCCCTGGCACAAAGCTCCACACAGACTTGGACTCCTTCACTCCCCAACTGACCAAAACAAACAAACAAGTGATTAGAACACAGTCAAAATATGAAACTCTTACGTGAGGGAACCATACATTCAGCTATATTTAAAAACAAAATAAGTCATTTATTTTTCAACTTTTCATATTGTTTGTCCTGGGGAACACAACATGGAAAAAGATGACGCCGTGATGTCAGTCGCACCTCTGTGGTGACCAGTTTGATGAAGGGGAAGATAGCTCGGACGTTAGTCGCGGAAGAAGCCAACTGGAAACACTCAGCCAAGAAGCCTTGTCGGGAGGGATGGGCCCTAAGATGCAACCTGCTCCAGATAAAAACCAGGTCCCTGCAGGAGGCAGTGCATGACAAGTTAAAGGAATCTAGCTCAGGTACATGTTAATTAAGCAACAACTATTCTGATTTGTAAGTCAGTAATCAGGGGGTTTGAAACAAACATCCTGCCAACCTCTCCCTTTACGACAAAATTGAACATACGCAGCTTATAGCAAACAATGGGTAATTTACAGAACCTACAAACACTAAGGATGTTAGGCTGATGTAGTATTAGTGTGATGTACATGTCTGATGGTCATTCTTACCAGATGTAGTACATGTCTCCATTGTGTAGCTGCTGCGTAAGGAAAGCTTTACATAGCGACAATAGAAGCTCATCTTTTTCCACACTCTCTGTGTTGCAGATGATCTCCACTGCATCGCGGCCATCTATCTCTGCCATCTGTGGAATAAGACATGTAGAAGCACACACCCGCAATATAAAAATACAGCAAACAAAATGCATTACAATCAACTAGGGATACCAGGAATATGAGAATCATATGCTCATAATTTCAGCGTCCATTTACCTGAATCAAACAGTCCTAATAAATTTTGTTTTTATTTTATTATAGCATCACTCATAACGAGTTGAGTTTTAATTGTTGGATAATTATAAATGGTTGATTTATATAGTTGACTGACATTGTAGTCCAACTTTTTAGAAAGAGCAATGAATGCAATTTATCAGTTTCCCATTTTGACTTGTGTTGTGTGAATATTTCTTAAGTATCATCATTTCCACCAACTTCATCTGAAGGGGCAAACATATTTGTCTACACAGCCCCACAATCTTAATACTTCCCCTTTGCCACTCTTTGTCTCTTACCTCCTTGTGAAGGTGTTCATGCAGTGAGGCCTTGTAGAGGCAGGTCAGGTAGGCCTGATGGAAGTACAGATGCTTTCCAGACTCGCGATTCTCCAGGAAGCTTTTAGCCAGGGCCTTGGCCTCTTGCATTCGTTCGCAGGCCTGCAGATAGCGAACCCGCAGCTCAAAGAATACTGGCAACTCTGAGCTTAAGTAGTCCTCAACTGCATGGGAGGGAATTACATGTGTTAATGTTTATCATGAAAAGGGTGATGTCAACCAGAGTAACACTGATGTTGTGAGAATTCTACACTCGTCCTTGAGTTCTGTTGATCTCTGATTGGATGGTTTCGTGTATTGTAAAATCTTAGATTTTTTATTATTTAGGGATAACATAAGCATCATCTTAATAAACTTCATACAGTTTGATACTTATATCTTTTTTACTAGTTTTGGTGAAAACATTTTGTCAGCTGCTGATGAGGTCAATACATTTCTAAAGGAAAACTGAACTTTACTGGAGTTACTGTAGATTTGACAAAACACTGTAAATGATACAATTCTCAAATCTCATTGGCCAGTGGTAGTCAAATTATTTAAGGAATGAAAAATATTCTGACAGCTTTTAACCATAAAGGGCTAAAGAGCCTGTAAGCAAAATCTGGGTGACAACTAATTAAAAGTGCTGTGAACCTGAGCCCCCAGTAACATAAAACTTCGATTAATATCCCTGGCTTTTAATTGGGAATGTCACTGAATTGACCCTGTCTTTATTTGGGGCAGAAGTCCATCTGAGACAAGCCATTAATTCTTCTTGCAAAAAAATGAAAAAGGCTACTATGAAAGAGTTTATTTATTTCAAACATATTACTTTTTTAAAATTTATCCAATAATGTCAAATACACTTCATTTGATCTAGCTCCTACAGACGGCTTATGTGCTTTTATTTTGTAAGCAGCAACATTAAGATAACAACTACACGGTGCAGGATGAGAAAAGATTGGCAGAAGTTAGCTGACAGAGAGTAAAGGACCTCAAATGACGGTATTGACAGTAGAGTAATTTTTATGACAAGCTATTCAGATTCTTTTGATCGGTGGACTCTTACAGACTAAAGGAATATAAACAATCAAGGAACAGACACATTCAGACTTAACGAGTGCTTCAAAGGTAACATGAGTCCACACTTTTTTTTCTTCTTTCGAGTGAATTGTGGAGAATCTAGCTGATCTTACAATGTGTAGCATGTCCATACTGACATATTGATCATAAATTTAAACATTATCTTCATTAACGATCAAAGCAGCTTAGAAGCAGCTAAAGCGGGCGACCCCACAGGGTTTAAGAGGTTTTATACACCCAAAGAATTCATAGAAAAATGTTCAGTTTAATGGAGACTTGTGATATTTGTCAAAATGTATTCCCACACCTGGCCATAAAAAGGGGTAGGCTGCTATTTGGGACTCGGCTATTATTTGAAGTTTTACGGTATATCCCACCAGAATGACACTTGCTGGAGATTGCACACTTAAGATCTGCACCTGGATTTGCTGAATGTTCAATAGCGAGTCTGGTCACAGGAGTGGGGTGACCCACAACACAATGAAATGTTCTGTGTGTATGCAATATCAGCTATCAAATATGGTCATAAGTCTACCCTCTTTTAGTGGCAAGTCTGCCTCCTTCAGGATTCCTTGCAACACTGGATTCTCCCATGGGCCTCCTACTTTGATGATCTGCTTCACATGCTGAAGGTAGATGTTCCTGTGCCTCAGGAGCTGAGAGTGGCACACCTGCAAAGAGAGGCAAAAACTGGTTCAGAACATAAGACTTTTGAATAATCTCAACTAGGACTTTTAAAACATTAAAAAAGGTTCATAATTGCCAAGAAAACAACAGATAAAATAGCAGTAGGAAACACTGAAGTAGATATTTTGACCATTCAACATTGGGGTAAGACTGGCTGTGAGGTAACTTTTCCTTTACACTCAACAGCTAACTAATGGCAGGTATGGCAGCTGGGATTGAGACGGGGTCAGTATTTGTCACCTGAAAGGAATCAAGGATGTCTTTTAAAGGTTTTTCCACAAATTCTTCTTTGCTGAAAAACAGCATCAGTTCAAAGAAGCTCCTGCAAGACAATGAGAGGAACATTACTTTGCCAGAAAACATATCTACTTAGAAGCTGATTCAAGTAAAAAGTTTTTTGCTGTCGTTCTGGTTTTGCAAAAATAAGCAGAAAACATAATACTAGTATGCTATTACTGGCCGACATTGTACCTAAAATGGTAATCTCCAGCATTTCACTTAACAACAAACAAACTGCAAAAGGCTGCCCTGTTCACTACAGTATACTGTTTAATTTTAGGTTACTCATATTCAAGGTGCAGCCTACAAATTCCCCAGGAAAATTAATACAATTCAAATTCTGCGTAGACCCCTACCCTACGGCATAGCCTGACGTGTACCTTCTCAAAAATATAACTACAAGTCGAGGTGATGCGGACCGTAAGAACTGTGACTGGTCGACTGGGTAGCCTCGTAATGCCTCCAAGCCGACAGGAAATGCTACATGGTTTGAAGTAACTTTTACTAGCGACCACACCAGGAGCTGTAACGAGGTGGATCAATTTGACTGTCAAAACCCGAGCGAAATGACTCATTTCGATATCAGAATGTGATCCATTCGGTCGATAACATTTGAAAAGGCTACACCAGTCGCACTTATGCAATTTTACGACCATTCACACCTACGGCTAAGCTACGCATATAGAACCTACGCAGGAGTATAAATCAAGTTTTAAGAATGATTTGCCCCTCTAACACATCAACAAACATTTTCTCCCAGTATAAACACTAATAAAACACTAATTAACCCTTTTCTCGTAAGCAGCTTAAAAGTTGTATGGCTATAAAAGAATCAAGGATGGGACATTTAAAAAAATAGTTTTTAAATAAAAGCATTTGATATTTCAATCAAAATGATAACAGACCAACAGATAACTGGCCAACCAAAACATCAATTTTAACAGGAGTCACTCAAGCTTGCTGATCAGTTCAACAATATATATTGACTGGATGGACAACCTGAATATAAAATGGCATAACAACATTCAAATTCCAAATAACAAACTACTTACAAGGCCAAACTGCTGAGAACATAGTGAATGTGTTGACAGTCATCAGGGAAGGCAGCGGTGGCTTTGGTGAAACTGCTCAGTGCAGTCCGCAGCACTTTCAGTTGAGGGAGAGGAACTTGCCATTGCCCCGTGTACTCCTCAACCAACTGAACATACCACAGAAACATTCAAATATCTATTAACATCAGTAAAATAGGAGTATTATAACCAAACACTACATATATTCTTTAAAAAAACAGGCTGCATTTTTTTTATTTATCAATTAAAAATCTGATTTTAAAAAATTCTGCATATTTAGACATGGCTTGTTTCAGTTTGCTAGAGAATGTCATCTGTGAATGTTACTTGCATGTACAGAGATTTTCAGTGGAAACATATTTGTTATCAACTCTGATGACATTGGAACTTCATAAAAAAATTAATCACCTTCATTTTATGTACCTAATTAAGTTAGAACTATTTGTGTTGACTGCTATTAGTGCAGATGATGACATAGATGTTATGTCAGTCTAATTTAGTTAACCAATGGCCAAGGAAATTGAACACTAAACCATTTAAACATCCAATCTAAATGTTATCCCTTTCTAAATCTACTGCACATTGACTTCAAATAGTGTTCAAAATGGATGTGTCCATACTGAAGAAGTATTCAAAATGATTGTTTATTGTTATAACATCCCCTCTGCACAACATGATGACTAGGGATGAAACGGTTACCGGTTTAATAGTAAACCATGGTAAAATTTCCAACGGTTATTATTACCGTACACTTTACCATGATAACCAGGCTTGGTTACTGCGTTTTGATAAACTCACGATAAAAACTGTCCAGCATCAACCAAAAGTCATCGACAGTCCCCCAAGAAGCAGGCGCGAATTTACAGTATGCAACGTGGGTTTGTTTGGGTTTTTATAAGAGTGCTGAGGGATACTTGATTGAAGAAAATTGCCTGGGTCATTTCATTACTTATAAAATCTTTAATGATAATGCACACTTAGATGGTTTTCATATGTTTACATGAGGTATTAGCTGTTATTATTTTAATGGTTATGAAAACAAAATGTTTATTTTATTTGTGGTTTTCAATATAAAACTCGTTGAAATGGTTTCAGTGTGTGTCAGTACTTTTTAATCTTATTAGCACATTTGAACAATACCGTGATAAAATGGATAACCGTATTAATACTGATAACCTCACTAAAATCATGATATGAAATTTTCATACCGTTGTATGTCTAATGATGACACACTAATTTATCAAACCTTTTCACTAACTTTCATACTCTCAAACATAGTCATAACAGGTGTTAACGCTGTAGAGCTTAATTTTACTTTGGTGGATATTTTGTAATGTTTTATAGTTTAGCATGCTATAACTCCGTTATGACTGACTTCTCCATGATAACAGAGACCTCTCGGATAAGTGGGACAAACTACTGATTGTAACAATTGTATAGTATTAATTTTTGATGGAAGAGAGTTGGTGTTACGATTGGTGACTAACGTTGCAGTTAAATCTTGTATTTGCCTAACTATTAACCTGGCATTTCATCTCAACTAGTGGAATCTGAGAGCAGGCTATATGTTGCTTTCCCTAATTGTTAAAACAAAGCTTTGATAATGACCAACAGTTTAGAGAAACAAATAGCTAACTTATGTTAACCTCATAACGTTACCGTTAATTAGCTTAGCTTACCAGACTAGCTATGAAGCTAAGCATTATCAAATGTCAGGCAAATATCTCTAAAAACAATGTTAGTACATGACAATACTAAGCAAGGAGCACAGTTTGCATCTAACTACATTTTGTTGACCATGTGTTGTATTTCTGATGATGCTGTCTTAGCTACACAACTGCATAAATAGAGCCAGTGTGGGGCTAACGTTAGCTAACGAAGCTAGTAGCGTTAGCCACAAACAGACACAGACTAGGTAGACCATTTAACAAAATGAAGTGTAACATACCTCACAAAACTCAGAGCAATAGCCTTTGCTGTTCAGAGACGACTGATTGCTGCAGTGTCTATTACATAGTGTGTCCAGAGCTAATTCAAGCCCGTCTGTTTCCAAATCACTTTCGCTGTCCGCCATACTGCCTCCTGTATCCAGCGCATAGTCACAGTTGCCAGGTCTGTAACGTAGCATGTTCCTACCCCCCACGGCAAAACACTACCAACCTGGCAACCTCGTAACTGTTAATTACAGATGTACTAAAAATGTTTTTTTAAGGTTATTAACAAAATATAACAAACAGTAACGTCTAATGTTAAATGCCACTCGAAACTTAAAACGCGAGGGCTGGATGATAATAATAAAACTATTTACCTCCGCAGATAAATAAATAATCGAATAACGTTAGATAACTTAGCCTACTGGCGACGTGACCGACTGAAATAATCTTGAGCGAAACCTGTAAATATCTTGACTATCCACCGTAAAACAAAATAAGTTACGTTATTTGATTCCCTACTACCTTACAGACAGTATTTAAGCTTTCTGTTCCCTTCATTGATTAAAGTGGAAAAAAATAGGTGCCAGTAGGCCTACCCGCCTGCCCGCACTATTCTCTACCACGAGATGCAGCCTATAGTAGCCTAAATATTATAACATTAACGATTTAATTTAATACCTTAATTTAATTTTCTGCACCAATTTATGGAGGAAATGTCTTAATTTATATGAAGGGAAACAAAATGAAGGTAACGGGTGACAATTCAAAATTTAAAAATAGAATAGAATAGAATTCAGTAATCAGCTTTTGGACAATGTAGCTACATTTGTTTCTTCTGTATTTCAGTTGTATTGCATGTTTCCCTATTGTGCATTATTTCATTTGTTATTCAACATTTCTTGTTGCAAGCTGTTTTTCAGAACATTTTTAACAAAAGCTTTCAAAAAGTGATGGAGACATTCAGATTCTGACCTGTCCCCAATTTGAATGACACCTATCAATACTTTTAATTGGTCCGCCCCATCCAGGCTGTGATTGGTCGGTTCACGACAAGTGACATTGACGAGCTACATTCAACACACGGCTGCTTGAAAGGCACCCGAACTTCGCTTCCCCGTCGTCTGTCTCCGCCGGCAGAGTTTAGCAGGCAGAGAGAAAAGGAGCAGGTGAGCGTCACGTAGCGCACAGAGAACTTGATATGAGGGCAGAGGAGAGTACCGGGCGTTCCGGCCCACTTCAAGCACTGGTTCCCTTTGAAAATCAACTTGCTGAGAATTGAAACTTGAGATATCCCAATTGTTTCTTCACAGTGAACGCAGTTAACTATTTGTTTAACCTAGTATGTATAATACTATTGTTATTTGTATTAGGCTGTTAACATGTGCTTTTCCTACTGTGACATGTAGCCTAAAAATCACTTCTATGAAAAATTCTCCTGCCTTAAGTTTCTAAATCCCTTTCCAAATAGTTATTTTAACATAATAAGCAAATGTCTCTGAAATTGCTGTCAGTCCAAATAGTCTACTACTGGTTACATCAACATCAGCATGAGTGCCCATGTGCGCATCATCCCTGTACCTTGTATTTCTTTACTATTGGTGGTGAGGAATTGGGGGTAAAAACCCTTTACTTCTGAGAAGTTCTTTTAAGGCCTGGGTGATTCAGCTAAAGGCAACCTACCTCCACACCATGCTGGAGAAAGAAACAAGTTTTTGCCTTGTTTGTGCTTGATGCCTGCACTGATGTTCCCTTGGGGATGTACATGAAGCTATACCTCTCAGTTGTTTGTGTGCTATACAGACAGACTGGGCAGCAAACCCCCAACAGATGTGAGCTCAGGGGGTTTGTGAAAGCATTTCACAATCCTGTGTGTTCATGGACATAGAACCAATGCTGTTATACCCTATACGTTTTATATTTCAAACTCTGTGAAAACTTTTAAAACAAATTGCCACTTAAGTTTTGGCCTTGATAAGTGGTACAGGTGCAAAACATTTGCAAAACACAGCTGAGACCCAGGCTCTATTTCTGGCACTAATTCCTCCGTGGTAGTTGGTTTTCTTCCTCATTGTTAGTGAGGCCTGCTGGTAGTTTTCCTGCATGGTGTACCTTAATGAACTTCCACCTTTAAAGCCTCCCGTAGTGAAGCTCCTGACCGACAGCTAAAACGGCTGGCCACAGCATGTGTACCAAAGAAAGCACTTTGCTGTCTGCACCCATTCCACAATAACTATGTGCTGGAACAGAAAATTCCAAACCCGTTAGAATGGAGTAAAAGTGCCATTTTTCTTCCCTCATTTTTAAAATAGACAACAGTCTTTGAACATGATCCTCATAACTATACATTCGATAGGAAAAAGTAAAATGTGTCTGTGCTGCTGAAGGCTGACTACAGCCTTTGATGGGAGGACTGGGTAAGATGTGGATGCAATGTAAAAGATTCACATACAAGCTAGAGTAGATTCAGGCATTCAGTGTTTTGGTGTAATGCTTTCTTTTTAAATTTTTCTTGTGTATTTTTTTTCATGAGCAAACATTTGCTTTCCATGAAACATAGCCTGTGAGGCGGAGAGGACTTGAACAATATAGCTGATTTTTTTTTCATTTTATTGCTTTTATTTGTTTAATTGGTGAGGCCAAAAATTAACAATACCATATTTCCAGATTCATGAATCTCTCTGTTGTGGCTGTGACAGCGAGTCATGGAGTTTATCAAAACCAACTGGAAAGTCTGCAGTCTTTCTGCTAGCCACAAAGTGGCGCCATTACATCAGAATATTGAAAATGTCCCGGTCACATTTTACAGTAGACTGAAATATGGGATTGTAGCCGGCTAAATCATCCATCCATCCATCCAACGTCAACGGCTTATCCTGTGTACAGGGTCGCGGGGGGGCTGGAGCCTATCCCAGCTGACATTGGGCGAAAGGCGGGGTATACCCGGGAGAGGCTGCCAGTCCATCGCAGGGCCAAACATAGACAACCACTCACATCCACACTTAAGGACAATTTTGGAGACTCCACACAGAAAGGCCGGGGCAACCAGGGTTTGAACCTTATTGGTGTGAAGCGACAGTGCTAACCACTACACCACCGTGACGCCCTCAGCTAAATCATATCAACATTCATTTACACATACACATTTTAAATGTATCATCAGTGAGTTATCACTTCTGATATTCCTGCTCCCATTCCCTCCACACACATAGGGGATATACTGTACGTATATCACTCACTTACCATATATTTACTCAGAAAAGTATTATTAAGTCAGAGAAATACGGGGGAACATAATTCATATGTGGACTGTTTATTATTAATTATTGAGACAGTGAGATAACAAAAAAGTAACAGTATACAAATACTGGTCATACTGTCAGGAATGTATGTAAGCACATGACAGACTTTGTATTATCTCTCTAGCATACAGTACACCCTCGCACTTGACTCATCCACAACATTTCCATCAACATATCATGTGCCCTCTTGGAGGCAGTAAAGAAATAGTAGTTCTATTCCAAGTACTTGAGTGGGATCAATGTAATGAGGATTTCTCCATCGGTGGTTCTCATATTCATTAACCTACTGCTGGCTATGGCGTGGGATGGGATGGGGTTGGGTGTCTAATGGTCGCTGGATACATAGATAAATAAATAAATACTTTACATTGTACAAGGTTATGAAAAACATCATTTAAAGTGGCAGTGTCTTATAGAATCTGTAACCTTAACACCTTCTCCAAAAGGTAACCTTTTGTAATGAAAGCTCAAAAGCTCAAATATTATATTGGTCCCCAAGTAATTTGTTTTAGAATTAGGAATTAATGGTATGATTTGGTCCAAATTCATGAAAAAGGCAATAACTCCATGCTTTCAGATGTGAAATGAATTAAGCCAATATTATTGCCATGACCTGATAAGACCTTGCAACAGTCTACAATCTTTATATTTTATATTTGTTGTAATGTTTTATGGAGATGAAGACATACCCCATTCAACAACTATTTCTATCAACAATCACTGCAAAAGTTAATCAGATAGAAATAATCAAGCCTTCCATAATGGTATTGCTGCAAAAAGTCACAACTTGGTATGCTGTGGTATTTTACATTATGTTCTGTATTTCAGCAGCTTGGACTGGATAGAGGGGAGGTCATTAGATGGAAAAGACATAATGGCCAGCTATATCAAGACTTTCAAATGGGGTTGATCACTTAAGCTCAGAACCCAGACCTCTAAAAGGTCAGAGATTGCCCATTTTCTAATAACCAACATGTCAGTGTTCCTTGAAACCCACCAATTAACATCAAGGAAATCTCAGGCTGTCCTATTAATAGCAGGACTTGGATTTCAACGTGTAACTTTGCTGCAAAGCTCATTGCTGAGCCGGTGCCATTTGGGCTGTTGGAGTGCCTGGTGAAGTATCTATAAACGGGTGTCGATGCTTTTCCTCTTTGAGATTATTCTGTCTCAGGCACATTGAGTCCGTTTTCAGTCAATTCTCTGACCTCCAGCCTTTAGTTTATCCCTTCCTGGTTACATGTATATGGTGTTGTATGGGTGTGATCATGCATAACTGTAACCATCAGAGGTAATGACTGCATCTAATGAGTCTTTGGAAAGCTTTTTTGAAGTCTTCATTAAATATGGTGTAGATGAGGGGGTTGATCAGCGAGTTTAGGTAGCCCAACCATGTGAGAAAGTCAGCCATCTCCATCGAAGTACTGCAAGAACCACAAGTGTTGACGATCACCTCCTTGACAAAAAATGGCAACCAACAGATGACAAAGGCCCCTATTATCAAGCCCAATGTGGATGCCGCTTTGCGCTCCCGTGAGCCTGAGATCCGTGGTCCTTGGTATAATTGGCTCCGACGTGACTCACTACGTGAATCATGCCTGCGTGACTTACACTTGAAAGCCTTTACTGATACACGCACTCGTTCACGGGGTGGAGGTTCCTCAGTTGAGGGTTCAGAGAAAGACTTTTCTGGTGGGCTTATGGGCTCCGGACTTCGAGGTCCCCCATCGGCGTCGCCATCTCCGGCAGGGTAAGACGACGGGATCATGCTCCCATTGGTCATACATGAGTGACGGCTAGCCCGGCTGGCCTCTCTGCGCATGTAGAGGGTCTGAGCGGCCCGATAGATTTTGTAGTAGAGGATGAGGATGAGCAGCAGGGGGATGTAAAATGCTCCGAGGGTGGAGTACAAAGTGAAGGCCATGTGATGGTGGATGATGATGCACTGGTCTTCATGTTCTGCATCATCACTGTAGTGCCGCCACAGTAGAGGAGGAAGTGAGATGAGGATGGACAGGAACCACACCACTGCCACCATCGCCCCGGCCCTGGCCCCAGTGCGTTTACGAGAGTATTCCACTGCATCAGTAATGGCCCTGTAACGGTCGATGGCGATTGCAGCAAGGTGCAGGATGGAGCATGTGCAACAAGTGATATCCACACTTAACCATATGGTACACACCACCTCACCCATGACCCAGCTCTCTTTCTGGATGTACATGATACTGAAGGGCATGACCAGCACAGCCACCAGCAAGTCGGTCACTGCTAATGAGCAGATGAGGTAGTTGGCGGGGTGGTGCAACTTGCGGGTGACGGCAATAGCTGTGATCACCAGGCAGTTGAAGAATGTAGTCAGAATAGCCAGTACAGACAGGGTCACCGTTAGCAGGACTTTACTGGGAGGAAGTTTAGTGGTTTCCAGTGACTCATTGCCACTGCTGCTTGTGGCAAACACCCCTTCAGTGCAATTGGGGAAATCCATTCTGCAAGCAGAATGAAAATAGAGTTATGTATTATACAAAAAGCAAGGTTAGGGAAAATGTAGTTAATTGAGTCAAGTCAATATATTTTGAGACTGCTGTGTAAAGGCTATTATTTGTTATTCAGTCTCGTTATAGTCTGTCAACATTTTTGTGCAATAAATTTCACTTGTACTACTTCTCCTTTCAAACATTTATGGCCACTGAATTTGCTTTCTGCATTTCATACATACCGTGTCCATACAAAATGTGCTTTTAAAGACATTGGACTTGTTCAAGATCTTGAAATATTAATTATTTGGCAACCTTCATTTCAACTTGTCCACAAAAGTTTGCCAAAGAAAAACTTTCGCAACCCAGTCCTACCTGTCTAGGTTCTAATGTGCTGCATCAGGTTGGCTCAGTGTGTGACAGACAGTCTGCTGTAATCTGTCCTGCCTGCTAGCTTAGACATCACATCACTTTGGTCACTCATCAACACCTGGGAGAGACAGAGGGAAAGGGAACAAGAGAGAGACATTGTGAGAAAGAGATAAAGCAACATAGGGCAGGACGGAGGATTGAATTGATAAAACAGGTGTACTTAAAAGAAACAAGAAAGAGTAAAGGTAGCTACAGCCAAGGACAAGTACACTTACGCAATGGTACAATTCACTGCAGACGCAGTGAATGGTTTTTCAGAAGCTAATGTTAACATGTCTGTTTGAATTTAAATGACTGAATGAACTGATGATTTCTCTCAGACTTGGCTTGGTTATTATTATGATTATCCTGAGTTCTTTTCATTATAATGTGATGGTCTAAATGCTGTTCCAGAGGATGAAAATTTGGTGGTGAACTTTTTTGGAATTACTGGCATGACTATACACCCTGCAATGGACAGGCAAGCTTTCCAGAGTGTATCCCACCTTTCCCCCAATGTCAGCTGGGATTGGCTCCACCTCCTCGCGACCCTGTACGCAGGATAAGCGGTTGACGATGGATGGATGGATGGCATGACTATATTTATGTTTAAAAACATCAAACATAAATATTCTGTTTCGGCTGCTCCTTTCCAAAAACATCAGTTATGTTGGGGCTATTTTATATTGATCAACCATTAATTTGCAGCCACATGGTTAAATCAAAATGCTCAGGAATGACCGTCATTGCAGCTCTCCTTCATTCTCCGCATTGCTCAGTATCCTGAAGACATGAGTGGGAACTGTTGCTATAGAAACACAAGAAGTACAGTACTTTTACTTAATGTGGGGATGGAGCAAAATCAGCCAAACTCTGACTGTCAGGTCTCTACTGAGAGCGTTCGATTCCCTGGCGGTATGTCTGGGTGTAGGTGGGTGGGTGAGCGGGGTGGCAAGGCTACATGACAACTGAATGAGATAAGAGATTTCAGTTCACTTAACCCTAACACATGGCAAAGTGCCTGCTAATATAATTTGCCATGAAAATGTCCAAAACCCCCTTTCACTAAAAGGGTACTACATAGAACCAAAAGTGTGTTATTATTGTTGGACCATAGCTAACCTCTACTGGTACGCTATAGTGCCCTTTTATAAAAGCTTCAGGAAACGCACAATGTGAAATCTCTTTGGATCACCACTAAAACATTGATCACCTTGCACTATAAATGTAGGTGAAACTTACCAAGAGTAGTGCAGAGGCATAAAATGAGAATTGTTTCACTACTTCATTCAAAGTGTGGGCACTGGCCATACCTTAGCCAGACTGAGTCACCTGGTGCTCTTTGCTTAGTATGATGGTTTTACTGTATAAAAATTAAAATAAAAACCTATTTCTACTGTTTATAAAGCATTCTGACACACAAAAAAACTTTGGATTATTGAAGAATCATAGTAACATGTTTCTAAGTTGTATTTCTTTAACTACAAATTATAATGACTTTGTATTTTTCCTGTACACATAATTTGCAGGAGATAAAAGTCGTGTTTGCATTCCTACCTCACTGTTAATAGTGCCAGACCTAGTGTTGTTGCAGCTTTGGAATGTTAGCAAAGGTTTTTAAATTGATTTTCAGGCTTGGCGCAAGAAAATTACTTCCTAAAGTGAAGTTTCACCGTACACTCTAATAAAGCTCTTTGCTGAGAAGAGTCGGGTACAGTTCATTATGCTACACTGGCTGAAAAATACATTTAAAATACTAATGGTTTCACAGCTATTCCAGAACAAATTGCTTTGCCACTGTGAAGAAGACCGATGACGAGTAATCTGTAGTCCTCTGTGTTATGATGCAATTCTACACTCCCAGATAAATTTGGAAGAAAACCTAACAATACTTATGTATGCAGATTACTTTGCGCAGATAGAAATTACTGCTGCACTTGTGCTCTATGTCACTGCACTGCACTGGTGTTTTTCTGAGCTGTGCATCTGAAAATAGTTTTTTTTCCCAGTGTTTTTGGAGATTGTGTCTGTGCATGCTTGTATGTATATGCTGTGATGGACAGTATGCAATAACAGTGTCAGCCTGTCATTATGCGCAACAAAGAAATCATCTGCTTTTGTATTGAAATGTTCTAAAACACAGGCTTTCTGTTCAAGGCCATCTGCAGATAAGCTCCAGTGAGCCGTTGTGAGTCTCCTCTCTGCTTATATTCAGAAGAAAATCCAGTGCCCTTGCAGGCAATTCAGTGAACAGGGATACGGCTTCATTTGCTGACTGATAGCCACATTGTAAAATTATACAGCAACTTTCAATTTAGTTCTTTATGGTATTGTGACATTATTAATTATCTACTCATTATGGATAGGGTGATAAGAAGCAGCACACCCAAATACTGTTCAGTAACTTTTAATAGGCTCCAGATCAGCAATAGCAGTTTTATTCAGCACGCAAAAGAAATACTGCATGATAATGCTTCTGCAGTCTAAAAAAAACAGATTTAGGTTGTACCGATAACAAGGAGGCTGACAAAACTGCAACATGTTTAAAATGTTTCCTCGGCTTTCAAAGATGAAGATATAGAGATTAGTTTAATCCATTCACAGCCAGCATCTCTCATTTAAACATATATGCAAATGCAAATGTGAAAGCAACCTTCGACCAGCATATGTATTCTGTAAACACACACACACAGATAGATACTGTATTTCCAAAAGGTTTGCAGTCACAGAAAAGAGTGTCGACCCTCTGACATTCAATCTCTCTCTCCCTCTCCTCTTACAAGAGCAGGAATCTGCATCTTTCACTTGGAGTACAACATCTGAAANGGGCTGACTGATTGTGTGACTGACGGCTCTGGAAAGATGCAAAATAGATGATTAACTGTAGCACCATAAGAGGGCACGGAAACTCTCATTCATTTGCCTGTCTGTTTATCTATTTTCATCTTCTGTGTAGTGTACAGTATCTGATTTTGGGTGGGGTAAATGTCAAAACTGGCTAGAAGAAATACTGCAAAGGGCTCCCTCTAAGGTGATGAAATGTTTGTTGTTTTCTCATGAAATTAAATGTCATACATAAGTGAAAGCAAAGATGAATTCTACCATTCTACATCCCACATTAAAACACGATCATCATAACGTAACATAATAAACTGTATTTTGGGGCGAATGGTAATAGGATGATATGAATAAGTAAAGGGTTGAGTGTACGGTGACTTCTTTTACTAAAAATGTTTCTAAGATTCTAATTTTCTTTTATTTAACTGTTAATTCTTAATCACATTTTGACTTTAGACAAGACCACTAGCAATGAAATGTAGCCCTTTATCAAGGATTCATTTTAAAAATTAGATTATGAAGACAAGTGACAAACAAAACAAAATTTGCTAATTGCTAATGTGTGTCTAATTTCTAGTGACTCACAATCCCTGACCTGCATTTCATAAAAGGCTGATATTGTTCCAATTACCCTGAGTGGGCTTAACTACTACCATGTCCACTGTGCAGCAGTCAGTATTTGTCACTCATTGCCCTGTGTCCTCGTTTCAGGCACGACTGGATCGCTTCATGCGTATCACAGCTGGGGTTTCACTGCACAAGCAGATGCACACCATGTCACCGTCAGCTCTCTCTACCTGTTTCATGCAGATAGAAGAATTAGCTGGTGAGATGCCCCCCGAGGACTCAATTTGATGGAACTGGTTCAAGCACTCAACCAGATCCAAATGGGGCAGAGGTGATGCGTTGTTTGTTTGTGTGTTTCATTCTAATCGCCACTACTACAGGTAAAGGGTACAGAATATACAGGTGCAGGTGATGATAGTTGTCATGAAGTGGATATCTCGCTGCTCACTTATTTGAATGCTGTCAGTTTTTCAGTGCTTCAGTTGCTGTAGATGATATGTACAGTATATTGAACACATTTGTTTTTATAGTTACCTGTTTTGTTGTGTTGTTTTAGTGATATCTAATGTTGAATGATATGGTGATAAGACACATCAGTGCATCAAACACAAGACACCAAGAGAATTAAGTGAAGCCACCTGAGTGCCACATGGCAGCGGCAGCAGCAATTTCAATAAACATCAATATCAACTTTATTTATATAGCACATTTAAAACAACCAAGGTTGACCAAGGTGCTTTACAGGGTAAATGTGCAACAATAAAACAGTAATTACGAAGTAAAAGTACAGCAACAACACATTAATTAGGATATACAGTATATCAAAGACTACATGATATATAATAATAATAAAATCGCCCAACATAATAACGTTCTTAACTCAAAGGAAATGCCAAAGAAAAGAGATGTGTTTTTAACAACGATTTAAAGTGTTCGAGAGAGGAGGTGGTTCTAATATGGAATGGCAGGTTGTTCCACAGATGGACCAGTTTATTGGAGTGAGACTGAAGGAGGAAGCTCCTAAATTTGGAGATGTTTTTTTAAATGGTAGAAAGCTGTCTTCAAAATAGATGCGATGTGATGGAAGATAAGTTTGGCATCAACAATAACACCCAGGTTTCTGACACGCTCACTGTCCTTTCGAGAATAGCATGATAATATGGATACAATCTCTTGCCTTTTTACTTTTGGGCTTACTTTGAGAATTTCAGTTTTTTTTATTGGTTAAGTTGTAACATTTTGAGACATCCAGTGGTTGATGTCATCAATGTATTTGACAAGCTCATTTGCAGGACTGAGGTTGTTTAAGGAAAGTGAGACACACCGCTGTGCATCATTGGCATCAGGAGGGTACATTGTGACACCATATGATGGTACCAGGAGAAAATTGCATTGATTGAATAGCAGTGAAACAAAAAATGTCCCTTGGGACCACATAGACAATGTTGACTTCTTCAGAGGTGAACATGCCAATAGATAGGGAGGAAGTCCTTTTAATTATGATGAAAACCATTGAAGAACAGTTCCAGATAATTCAAAACAATTTTCCAGTCTATTCAGTTATATATCATGATCAACAGTGTTAAAAGCAGTCTAACAATAGATTAGAAAGTGCGTTTGCATCGTTGTTGACTACTTTGACAAGAGCTGTTTTATGATAAAAAGCCTAATGTTTTTTTTGGCTGAAACCTTTAATTATCTATCAGTAGCCATTGTGCTGAACAGTTGTGCAGTTGGTTTAATGCCCTACACTCAACCTTTGAAGGGAATTATTTTTAAGGCGAAAACTCACTGGAAGTTAATGCAGTATAGATTTGAATTCACTATACTTTTGGGGTAAGGTTGATGTGTACATTCATACATTAAACGTCCCATATTATGCTAGTTTTCAGGTTCGTACTTTTTTGGGGGTGTGTACTAGAAAATGCTTACAAGCTAATGTTCAAACAACACATTATTTGTCCTATACTGTCCATTGCTTAAGCACCTCCATTCACCTTTTGATTAAACACTCCATTTTAGCTCCTGTCTCTTTAAGGTCCCTGTCCCTAAAATCCTACTTTCTTGTGATTGGCCAACTTATGGATAGCCTCCCAAGGGGCAGCAACTAGCTCCTGGAGACAAGGGGTGTGACAATAAATCGATATGGCAATATATCATTGTAATTTTTTACATGATACCGTATCGATATTCCAGCCCATCATATCGATACATAATATTAATAAAAAAATAGCACTTTGACGGTTAGCTCAATGCTATGGGAATCTCCATTGACGTGCTAATGGACATTAGCATTGCGATCGTGAAAATAGTCTTAACATAAACTATACATTTTGCTTAACTTGCGGAACATCCTGAATGACATACTGTGCAAATACTTAAAGTACATGTTTCCTGAGCTCTGTGTGAAATAAAAAACAGCTGCTAACTTCACTGTCTTGATCTGCTACTCTACTGCTTCTGGACTCCACACAAACCAGCTACAGCAGCCCCTAAGGGTCAAAACTCAAACCCAGTATTCCCAGTGGCCTAAAAATACAGCTATCAGTAGAAATTGCAGCACAATGCTGTGTCACTGAACAGTTATTAATATATGTGATGTACAGATTAGACACGGCAATTTGTATTTGCAGTGTTGTGGAGCTTATTTAGTCTGCTTTGTCTGTTCTGTATTTTGGGTTCTAGTTCCAGTTTGATTCTTGCCTTGTGTTTTGTAACCTGTCTGTGTTCAGTCTGTCAATCACCCTGCTTGCCTGTGCCTGTATGCTGCCCTGATGGTTTGGGGTGTTGTACTACACCTCTAGTACAGAAACTTTGGAATGCTGGGAGGCATTCCAAAATTTCCAAAGAAGCAGCTACAGTTAGCAGCAGCTAATGGTTACCTTAGCATTAGCATCAAGTAAAGCTGTCTATTCATCCCTAAACCCCATACATCACAGAGAGTTGAGGCAGAGCAGCCGAAGGACATCAGAAGAAAATCCAGAAGATATTTAAGTTTACTTAATAACTGTAAAAACACTCAAGGCATACCGAACAACCTCCAGCTCTAGCTCAGTGATGGAATGACCATTTGGTGTTGTGTTGGAAAAACGGTTGGATGGTGGGGGCAAGGCTGAGAGCGGTACAGGTTCAGTTGGCAGGGCAGTCTACTATGCTGAAGGGCTGAAGGAGGTCCTGTGGCCGTTCATGATGTCATGAACATTGACATGAACATTTACTGAAAGACAGAGCAAAAAAAGCGATAGGATGCTTTTTCTCTTAGTTTGCAGGTCTTTAGACACACCGGGGACGCATATTTATATTCAAAATACATGAAAAAGTGCATTTTGTACTAATTTGAATGAAACCACATGCAGCGGTTATAAAACGCTACATTGTTATTGACTATTCCATTTTGCTTCTGGAATGTTTCTGGCATGTGAAAATATAGCTTACAGTATGGAAACTATAATCATGTGTCAGTCTCTGCTGCTGTCAGATCATACGGGAGTATGGAAAGAAAGAAGGTAAAAAGCACATTTACAGAGGAGGATGGATGCTTTATTAAGTGCAGAGTCTTATTATTTTGTCAACATAAAGACATTCATTTCACCATTAAATTTGAGTCCTGATCAGAATTGCTTGTCTGCAGAAAGCAAACTAGATAAAGCACTGTGTTCTATGTAGATGCAAAACATGAAGGCAGAATTGCCCCTTGTTACAGTCTTGTTACAGATGATGGTGGGAATACTTCAATCACTGCTAAACAGGATGAGGTTAGTTTTCACTAAATTGTGCAGCAGTAACACAGGAATAACTGATAAGGCTTGTAACAGGCTACAAAGAGGAGGGAATGTTGCCCATGTGTACGATACAATCACTGTCAGTCAAACACAAATGACAGCTCAGGGTTGGCATGATTTCTCCAACGTAATGCTAAGTAATAGGACTGACATCCTCATCTCAATAGATACTGATTGATTTGACATTATCCATAATTATAGGAAAAAGCATCTGCCCAAACCTTTATCTGAGCAGAAAGACTTGGATGGATGTATTTGGATCCACATCAGAAATACAGATTTAATGCAACTATACCAATAAATGCCCAAAGCAGTCTACAGTGAGTTAAAAATTAATGAGTAATTTCTGTCGTCTGTTGTCTTCTTCCAGACTTAATGAAGGCATTCCATTTAAACTGACTGAGTCCCTTTTTAAGGCAGCATGACCCATAGTATGTTTGATATGTGGTCTTTAATTTGAAAGCACTGCATCAAAGCACATTGTCAGTGAACACATTGATCCACTGTTTACCTTGATTAAAGTCCCTACAGGATTTTAACATGTTCAACTTTGTGTCACACAGTAAAACATATAAGTGTCTTCAAATCAAGGTACAGGAAAACAATAATGCAGTAAACTATTCAGTTAATGCTCTGTATCCTAGGTTTTACATTGCAAACCATTATTTAGAAGATGGTGACATTGTGGAAAGGCACTAGACACACACAGCTGCATGCAAAATGACTTCCTCATCCGTACATCACTGAACATCCTGACAACACAACTGCCCAGCTCCACAAACCATCTCTCTGTGTCGTCATCCTAATCAACAGTTTACTGTGGGAAACAGCTTTGTGTGTCATTCCTCCTGATCCACAGCCACCCCAAAACTGTTCCTATGAAATGGAAAAAGTTGCTTTAGTAAAATGAAAAAAATATACTCCTAGAATACTCTGTTAAATATGAATGAATTAATGTTTATCTAGCTGAAGTATACTGTAAATTATTTAGATTAGTTTTAAATAATTTTAATAAACACTGGCACATTTCTAATTTTGTTTCTCTGCTTATTAATTTTGCATAAATGAATACAGTGTGATATGTTAGTTATTGAACTGTAGCCATTCATACGTTATATTTTAAAATGTGTTTTGACAGCAGCCAGTTCTTCCATTATTGAAAGGTACAGCTATTTATTAATTACTGAGCACCCTGAGTTGGAACAGAAAACTATTAAGAAAACAGTAATTATAAAGTCTGTAGCTTGAGGGAAAACCGAGAAGAGGTGAGTGTACTGCATTGTTTTGCCTTTATCACATAATGTAGCTTACAGGTATATTTTATTTCATTTTGCTTTAAAATTAAGATGATTTCTCCTAAGACTTACACCCTACACGTATATAGGAGGAATAGGATGCGGGTCTTTACACAAGCAACACAGTATTTACACTATAGCCTTTTCACAACAGACAGAAACAAATCAGATATTAAATATGTCCAACAAGAAACACATGCTTTTTCAAATACTCCCGACTAAAGTTATATTAACTAGACTAGATGCCAGGAATATTTGAGGAAATTAGAAAGCCTACATCGATTTTGATGAATTTCTTGACTGCTTCACTGATGTTGATAGGTTTTCAATGCAGTGAGTCCCGGGACCCACAGATGGTAATTTGAGTGGATTCCAAGGAAATTAAGTGTGTCTCCATTAAAATGTGTTTTATGACAAACTGTAGTGGTGTTCAGGGATGGGTATCATAAGGATTATGTCGATACTACAGGTCAACAGCAATATACTAAAACTATATACTATATACTAAAGCTATAACTATATAAAACTATATACTGTATATGTACTATGCTTTCTACATGCTTGTTGAACAGGTGCATTGTACACTTCCTCTGGTTCACTTCTCCAACGTGGCCTCTTTGCAGACCACTGAGTTTGCTTCATGTGTGTGTGTTTGTGTTGGAGCTCCTAGAGGGCAACATTTCTATAATTTCAACACAGATTTGTTGTTCACAATGTAACGTTAACATAATCACTGGGGAAAATAGCGTGTCGATAGTGAGTTTACTGCATCGCAAGACACGTACTTATCAACATCACTGCAGCTTCCAGCACACATGTAGCTGGTAGTGATGACAATGCTGACACAGAAACGGTGATTTGAGGAATGGTTCCGGCGTCCCTGCAATGTCACGCCTTCGTACTGGCTGTTTGGATAGTAACGGGATTTTTTTACTACTCTTTTTACTACTATATTATTATGTAGTTATGGCAAAGGCTACCAAAAAATTATAACAAATCATATTGATTAAGTAGAAAAAAAATGAATAACAGAGAACATTTGACTTTGACTTGTATGTAAATTCAGTATACATTTCCGGTAAAAAAAAAAAAAACTTTTCCAAGAAAGAGTCAGTGTTTTCTGTAATGCAAAGCAATACTACATGATTGCACACACACTGCCCTGGGGGCCACTACAGCTTTCGGCAAGTTATCAAAGCAAGCTGAGCTAGCGTTGCAGTATGAAGTGCCACCAAAACCAACATGAAAAAACACATCCAACCTACTACTCTGGTTATTTAATTGGCTTAAATCTGAATGACTAATACTTTAGTGCTCATTGTTTCCATACAATGGACTAAACAATTAAATTGTGGAGAATCTAACCAAACTAATGATGTGTCCATATTGACAAACGTTAAAACATTTATCTTGGTATGCACAATCTAAGCAGCTTAGAACTAGCTCAAGCAGGTGACCCGCTGAATATATCCAATGAAATCCTAAAAAAATCAAAGCAGATGTCTAACTGAGACCTGCATTTATTTCTCAAAACATGTAGCCACACCAGGCCAGTAAACTGGACGGGCATATCATTGGGACTGGGCATTTAATTGAAGTTTTAAGCTATATGTTCAGTGTAATCGTTTACATCCCAAATATATATGTATATTTTTTGTAGGAGATTTCTTCTAGGGTTTTAGAGAGATACAGAGACTCAAACATTTTCCAAATAACTGCAGAGGTAAGTCAAAATTTTCTGGGATTTCATGAGAATCCACTTCAATATGTTTGCATTAACATTTTGCACAAGTTACTCTGCAAACACAATCATATAACAGTTTCATATTTGTATAACAGTAACTCACACACACTCACATACTTATATTTTCTTATTTTAAAAATGCTTTATGCATTATGTGAAAATAACATAAACAACCTCCAAACACACACACACATACTTAGCCACATGAATTTCATTTAATTGCACCTCATGCATAGTTCCTCAAAGCAGCAGGAGCTAATACCCTCTGCCAATGTTCACTTATTTCCACAAGAGTTACCTGTTAACGAGGGCACCTTAGTGTAAATGGACTGGGAGGAGGCAATGAAGCACATGGCAAAACTGACTGGAGGCCTATTTGGAAAAACATTGTTCAGGCGGGAATGCAACTTTCATTGGTATGTCTTCTTTTATCCAACTATTACACTACCACTCACTTCATACCGACATTAAGCCAACATCAACGCTATGAGAAGATGGTGTGAATTGAAACATTTCTTAAATTAAAAAGTTGGTGTTCAACACTGAACTCTGATGTCCAGTTCTCACTGAATGCAACAACAGGAAGAGTTATAAAACAGCATTGCCATTTAATAACACCACTTTTTCACAAATACAGGATATGGTGCATTGGTCTGAAATGGAACAATCATTTTAGTAAGACTCCTTGCAGCCTGTTTGGTGCACATCAAGGTCAAGCTGGCAGAAGTTAAAGCCTCATTCTGGTAAGAAATGTTTTAATTAGAGTGATGTTGGAAAATGTACTGATGCAGGACAGGAACTGGACGATAAAAAATAAAATAGTTTCATGGCACACATTGATCTAGGTGGATCTCTCGGAAAAAAGGCATAAAACATTCTTAGTAAGGAAAATTAAATTATAGAATTTTCTTCTCATATGCTGTTGACTCTCCACTGAACACTGAAACAGAAGCGTGATTAAAACCTGCGAGGTGAGAGAAATGGCCACCAGCATGCAGGTTTACAGTTGAAATATTCTGGAGATTGACTTTAACATAGCTGCAGGGGTTGAATACACTGCAAATGATCAATTGACATACGGTATCAGGTGTTAAGATTACCGGCTTTCAAATCTTATTTATTCCAGGAACAAATCCCTTTTTTTCAGCTCACCACTGGCAGCTCATAATATACCTTGAAACTGTTCCTAATACAGATGAAAAGCCAAGGTCAGGCAGGGGGCCTCATGCATTATGTTAGATTACACGTACAGATTCATGATGTACATTACGTTTTTGTTTTCTTTTTTAAATGTAAATTAAGGATTAGCTACAAATTACTTCATTTGATTTCAGAAAGCAGGATTTGGATTTTTTTCACCCAAAATTATAGCCTGACTTAAGATCTGTGATTAAGACAAGCCTAAGACAAGGTCATGTTTCCTTTTGTGAGATCAATTTAAGAAGAACACATCCCATCCATGACCTTTAGAGCTTGTTGCTGTAGTCAGTCAGATCATTGTGTCTATCGGACGGGGCCAAATTAATATTTTCAATATTGAGGGGCATACGAGCCCCCATCCCAAATTGGACTGATTGTCATTTTTGCTGAATCTGAATGGCTCGACTGCATTGATACAAGGCGTATACTTTCCATCTGGTTTGTGTGACAGAGATGGTACATATGGTGAAAAGAAAAAAGAGGATTAAAAAAACAAGTGGTGCTGAAAAAATAAGACACAAGAGGCAGCTAAATGCCCCGTATTATACAACCTTGGTGGTGGAACAGTGACAGGTACAGGAGTCTGTGCAGGGCTGGGCCAGCAGAATTAGAAATTTGATTCTTGTTAGTCATATTTATTACTGATGTTTTTCTCATTCATATGTAGGTGTACATCTGTAGCCGACATCTAGAAGGTGAGGGCTTTGATTTTTACGTGCATACACACACACACACACACACACACACACACACACACACACAAACAAACATAACCACTGCTCTATTTAATGGAACTGCACTGTAGTTTTTGATTATGCTTTTAAAACATTGGGTATGTAAGCATGACCATTTTTAACTATTTTAGCACTCTGACTGACACATGACATGTACACATGACATGTGTACATATATGTTAATAGTACACTTTGACTTAAGTTTTCCAGTTCAGGCTTGCCTGACCTGCCCTTGATCAGTGCTGATATGCTTATAGAAACTGAGGAGGCAGGTGTCATCCTAAAGTTTCTTAAAGGTCTTTAACATAATCTGATTGTCTTTATACCAGAAAAACAATATAAAATCTTTCTGGGCTGAATTTCAGTCCCAAAACATCCCTGCTCCAAAGGTAAATATTAGTCACTACTGGCTGGTAACTGTGGTAGTTTTTATTAGGGTTATAGGTATAGAACATTTTCTTGTCAACTAGTTTTTAAAGGCTGAGTGACGCTAAATATGTTTGGTTCAGTTGCTGAAGTCAATTTGCTTGCTAGCTTGATTTGCCTGCAAAGGTTTAAGGTTTGTGTCGTCTTGTTGCTAATGTTAGGTAAGAATGAATAGGATGGCAGGGTCAAAACAATGAATGGGAGCCCAGCTGTATGTGCATCAAACACCAGATAAATACTGACGAAAACAGTGCTTTTCTTTTTACTTTGCCATCATTGTCTCTTCAAACACTACATGACAATATAATTAACCGCAACATGACATGACACTTTTTAGGCATAGCTCACCATGAGTTGTGACTAGCTTCATTAGTGTAGGGATTAACCTGTCAAACACAGCGCCCCCGGTACCGGAGGCGCTCGGGCTCAGGGAGTAAACTTGTGATCGCAAAAAAAAATTTTCCGCCATTTTAACTCCGAAATGTGCCGAAGTTGTTGCTTCGGGTCTACTCGGGCGCCATATTGATTATTGCGCAAC